>MU273719.1:0-41082 GCA_022160365.1 Vararia minispora EC-137
AAGCTGCGGTTCGCATGTGTTGCGCGCGCAGCACACCAGTATCACGCCAGTTTCGAGGCACGGCCAGTTCCCTTCCCCGATCCAACTCATCCCATCCAGCGCGGTTAGAATTGAGTTGCCCCGAGGGGCCCGGATGGAAACAATGAATATTGCGTGCCGGTCGTCGAGCAGTGTGGATCGTGCATGTTCTGGGCCATTGCGTAGAACGGCCCCAAGCATCCACATCCAAGCTCGTAGTGACACCGTGTCTCCTGCCTTCCTTTCTTGAACGGCTCCCCTTTGTTCTTTCATTTTCCTTGCGCCAGACATGGGAAGCGTCGCGCTGTCCGGCGAGCGCCACTTGCAAAGAGACTTTCGCTTCTCGAGCTCAAGTTGCGGGGGTCACCGAGAAGACCGACCAAGGTCCGGGTGGTCTTTGCTGCAAGCATATCGTGGAGATCGTGGGGCAGGTTGGTCGCCTCGTTATGGTATGCGTGCAAGCTTTGACGATGGTACCTGGACAGGGACCATGGCGGGGCCGACGTAATAGAGATAGGCCCCGGCAATCCTCCCTCCGCCACCCGACAACGAACCGCAGCGTTCCGACGGCCCCAGTTCCCTCAAATATCGCCTCCGGACTGATGTCAGAAGCTAGCGTTTACCCTTCAGCCCACTCCTTTCTCCCGCCGTCTCTTCCCACTCGCGCTTGCAGCGCCGTCCATTCTTTTCACTTCACCTTCGCTTTTTCTAACTTTATCGGCGTTGCATCGTAAGCTCCTCGGGTCACCGCCGTATATAACTCTTGACATGAATAAGCAGAAGGACCGAATCTGACGTGTGCCCTCTTTGCCTTCTTGCCTTCGGCTTCGTCCCTCCCGTGGTACTGTGAGTGCCTCGTATCCTATCGTCCAATGCGTCTTCGCTCAGAGCTCATAGACCTCCGCATTGCCATGCCTCATCGTGCATGGAGCTGTCGCTGGAGATATACTCCCTTATCGTGGCACACATGGGCAGCCGAGGTGATATCTGCACGCTCGCTTTGGTATCGAAGTCGTTCCAGGCCGCGGCTGAACGCGCGCTATACAACACTCTTCTCATGACCGACCCAGCGCATACTGCGATGCTATGCGGCCTTCTAGCACGGCAGCCGCGCGTCGCGTCCCTAGTTGTCGCTTTGACGATATCGACCGATGAGGGCAGCGTCGCGTCGGAGAGTGATCCTTCGCCACTACTTCCTCTTGGACATTGGGATCTTGTGCATCGTGCGCTCCGACGCACAAGCCGCCTCCGTTACCTCAGCATCTACCTCGATACCGGTGACGGGTCCAATCTTTCCTGGATCCTGCGCGATTGCACATTTCAACTTCAAGCGTTTCATTGCGACCTCGCCTGGGACGCCGATCTCGTCTCTTTCCTCTCAGGCCAAGCCGGACTTTCTCATTTGCACGTTTCCGACTTCGACAGCAATACACCGAACAATATATCCCTTAGCTCGTCTTCAGCGCCGGGTACGCATGTGCTGCCACGACTTGCGATGGTCGAATGCACGTTCATAGATGTCGTCGAGCTGTTGGCCCCGGGGCGCCCTCTGACGCACATTAAGACGTGCTTCTCACGAACGCTGCCCGTCGAAAAGCACGCTGAGCTTACGACGCTCGTATCCAGCCTAAAGCTCTCCACTACACCCATACGTTCGCTTAATATCCCTGACTCCGTATACGTGGCGAGCTTTTCCTTGGACATCCTGTCGCATCTCGTCAACGCGCTTCGCCCCAATCTCCGCCTCGAATACCTCGGTCCCTTTGTGCTCCCTGTCGACGGCAGAGAGGTTCGTCCGGCCTCTCGCCTTCCCGTCCCCCAGGCGCCAGGCTGATGAAAGACTCGTGCCAGCGCCTGCGACTGTATGGCTTATTTCGTCAGCTCCCGTATCTCCACTGCGTCGAACTTGAGGTATCCGCGTGGGACCCACCGCCTGTAAGCGTCGAGGCAATGCGCTCGCTCGCGCGCGAGCTGCGCTTGTATGGTTCCGCCGTTTCGACTGTCATCTTTCTCGCCGACCTGGAGGAAACGATCGTCCGCCGCACTGTGAGCGGCAATTGGATCGTAGACGAGGATGTGAATCCCGATACACTGTGGCATGACGTGTAGTTCTCAGGAGGTGTGATAGGGGTTCTGCTGTCTCAGCCGCGATTGCTGCATACATCTGTCTGGGTTTCTATACGTAAAGTCAGTGTCATCGATCATTCATTCGTTTCCGGCCTCATATCACCCTGTAGCATAGCTTGTCTCCCCATTCTTCGAGCTTGTGTTAGAATACGTCTCAGTAGGATTGTACGCACTATAACTCAGACACAATCCCGCCTTTCTCATTTGGACCAACAGTAGCAGAAGTAGCTGAACTCTGTATAATACTTTCTTCCTTACCCGACATGATTGCTCGTCGAAGGTGCCAATATCCATCGCAGCGCTCTGCCATCAGCTGATCGCTACCCACCAGCATAGGCTCGCTCAGGCTGGCATGCTATTTGTGGTTTTGGCGGCCTTGGTGTCTGCTCCTACAGGACTACTATATTTTCCGGAGGCTTATGAGCTGAGTACGTGCGGTTGCACCCTTCATGATGATCGAGCGATCGAGCGCGACGGATGGTCACAGTCGCTGGAGGAATGCTGTCGGACTTTGCCGAGACACGCTTTCTGCACCGGTTCCGTTCCACGCCGACCCTCCCTTGACCACCATCAAGCTCCTCGGACGGGTTCAAAGGACGGCCATTGTAGCCCGCTAGAAATATAAGTCATGGTGCGTCCTTGACCGAATCGAGCTGTTACCCCTAAGTTGAAAGGGCTGCAAGCTGCGTGCTCGGGCCGAATCCCTACTTCTTACTCTTGACGTGCGGCCTATCTCGGCGGAAGATACGGTTCCGATCCGCCACACCGTCCTATGGCCACACATTCCCGCTGATAGTGATATCATCCGACTTCCCGAGGACGACGAAGGCTATCATTTTGGCGCCTTCCTCCGTCCCGAAGACGCCTCACCCGTCGCCGTCATCTCGCTTTTCCGCGAGAGTGTACCGCCGGGGGCAACAACTATCGAGAGTCAGCCACATTCTCAGTGGCGATTCCGCAAGTTTGCGTGCCTTCAAATGCATCAAGGCAAGGGTATTGGTACCAGGCTACTCGCCGATACGCGTGCATACGCGCGAGACCAGTTCGGCGCAGCCCACTTGTGGTGCGATGCGCGAGCCTCCGCCGCGGTATGGTACGAACGGAAAGGTTTTCAGAAGTTCGGAGGTGCCTTCTTCAAGCATGGCGTAGAGTACGTCCGAATGATTGTCGCTGCTTAACGCAAGGCTTAACGGCCCCTTGAATGATCGTTCGGAGCACAATGTATCTTAACTATCGCATTCATACCCCGGCTTGTCACACTTTATAGCTGGGTTTAGTATTAGATTAAAACAATCTGATATCGAGCGCACCTTGGTACCGCTGTATTTTGTCACCCGATGTGAAGCTGACAGAGACGTCGCTCCGCAACGTTTCCCGTGTCTAGTTGCCTTCGGGTTTTGCAGGATTCAAAGGAAGACGTGGTACAGATTCTGCTTAGCTCTCCGGTTTGCCTCTTCGTGGCAATGGCGCCTTGTACGATAGACGGATGGCGCCGAGCTTTCTCCCAAGGCTTCTCGGAGCATGTATAATCGCTTCATAGACGTTTCAATGGCGTCGCGCAGCGATACTAGTAAGCATCATCGAAGGCGTGACAAGACAGCGTTCAAATTCCGCTCGGCGAGGGCCGAGCGCTGCCTTCACGATTGGCGCTTCTGGCATTCTGCCGATTTACCAAAGCACCGGCGCGACGGCAGCCGTGACCATCAGTAACAAAACTGCCTGCGTTCACATCCTAGCTCTCTCTACCGGTCAACTCTGACAGCCTGCTATCTCCACCTACGACCAAAATAGCTTATAGCCCGGCTATCATCCTTTGATTTGGTATGACTCACTAGGGAGACGGGACAGCAATTCTTCTGTCTTACTCCCTGCACGCTCGGTTCAATATCAGAAGACGCAATAGTATATAGGCGGGTAAGTATCAAATGCACTGGTACCTGTCATGGCCCGAAATGTGGACCAGTAGCCGGGTACCCGATTATCTTATTAGTTACCATTCGGAGTCGTCGGCATCCGGTAAGCCAAATATGAACGTGCATGAACTTTCTATACAGATAACCGCACGACTCGGAGTCAAAGAGAGTAACCACAGTTGTCTTTCCCCGATCTACCCACAAGGATGCTTCGATACTCTGCGGGAAGGTATCGGGTCTGCTACTGTCCACATGTCCTTGGGCGTTGAATGGGTGGTCCCACACGATACACGGATAGTTGCTCAAAACTACCAGATTGTTGGTGTAGTATCGTCATAGGCGCGTCTAGTTCTTTACTATTTGCGCTTTGAATGCGCTCAATTCTGACTCATCTCTTACCTGGGGGCTGCTGCGGTCAACCTCGCATTTTTGCAGCCCCGGGGTGCTCGTTTGGCATTCAATCAGCTTCTGGTGAGACATCACGTTTTCTCAACATGGAGCGGCGATCCTCGGCTAAGAGACCTCCGAGTCCGATAGCATGATCTTCATCATCCTACTACTCCCCGCTCAACTTGTCTCCGTTCCTCCTTTTATCGATGAGATCGTCTTTTGAATTTAGGTACAATGTCTAGAAACGCGGCGGATACCGCCGGTGCTGAAACTCAGCTCTCTCGGGTTTTATTCATCCAATGTAGATATGGAGCGTCAATCCGTTAACACGGAACGACCAAGCGCTCTCCACACCACCGCTTTCCACGCGTATATAAGATCGGCGGGTGTAGAGGTACGTGTACACGTCTTGCTTTCTCCCCGTAGTCGCGCTGACGTCTGATCGCGGCCGCTTGTTCTTCCTGTGTCCTATGCATTCGAGATCGTCTGGCGGTGGTAGCCGACTCTGCCAACGCCGGCGCTTCTAATCATAGTCGAAATAGGAGAACAAGTGTTCCGGTTTTCTAGGCGCGAGTTTACACTACGGACGATACCCGACTTGTGCACTAGACTTTCGCTTTCCCGCATCCGTTACTCTGCCACATCATGCGCCTTCAAATGTCCTCGCCTCGAGAAACTGCCGATAGCAACCTCTACGTTTCGTTCCACTGATGACTCCCTTCATGTGAATGGGCTATGCGCTATGCGGTCGTGATGGGTCATACCTCGAGAGCCTGGGATGTCAAGGATTTCCGCGTGACCACTTCCCGCGTCTTCCTAAAAATGACGCCAGCAGAAGGGCTTGGATCTGAAGATTTTCCCTCGTGACTGGGACCAAGTCGTTCACCCGTCCCATGCTGATGCGGCGCAAGTGTGGACGGACAAACTAGCGCGCCCAGTATATGACCGCGCCGTGCGATACGGATTGAGCCGGTCAGTATAGACATGCGTTCGGAGCTCGCCAATCGTCACTCCTGCAGTGGTGTGACGCCCTTACCATACGTGAAGCGATGGTGTGTAGGTCCCGCAGAAGGTGTTACCCCTCGGCGTCTGCCCATAAACTGCAGCATCCGTCGGACGATAAAATTTGTAATCGTACTACTGCTCCGAGTCTCGTATCTCTCACAGTTGTAGCCGAAGGTTTGCTTCGCCCAGTGGCAGAACACGGACCGGGCGATAAGCAGTCGAGCCCTGCGACCAGCGGACGCCTACGTCATGTCGCGAGTGAGCCTACAAACCGAGGTCATAGAAGAGGGAGTTTAGCACCTAAGTTATGCTAACGCGGGATCGTCGGTGCGCGTGACATGCGATCAAGCGCACATGGAACAGTGAGCGCGCCCCGAGCTAATAATCCACTGTCATGTACTTCATATTCGGAATGAGGGACGAATGTCTATGGTCTGCAGACGGTGAAAACAAACGCGGCGGCCGGGCACGATTTTGAGAACAGCCGCCCGCCGCTTGTGATTCATCATGTCAAGCGGCGAGCCGCCGATGAGGCTCGCGATGACGTCAGAACGACCTCGGTGAACCAGCGCACCAGGATGCGCCGAAGCATCGCGCGAACAGGTGAACGCAGCATCTCGACATGTCAGGAGATAACGGCCGCACTTGCCCCACTGCCTCCTCGTGTCGGAAGAAACAACCAAAAAAGTGTATGGACTGTCAATTTTACCTGTAAGGTTTGAACTCAGCGACGAAGCAGCTGCAGGCCGGGACATGTTGTCGGAATGGTATCGATGTTCCTGCATTTGCGATGGTGCTCGAACCCACAAAAAGCTACCTTTCGTCTCGGGAGATGAAATGTATGCTGTCGTGTATCAGAACAGCGAAGCTCTGTTCCTTCGCATTTCCTAGATTACAACAATACAAAAAGGGTGACTCTACTCGGCCTCCTGCGAGATGAGATGTCGGCCCCCGGTTGCCATCCACTCACGACAAGGGGGAGGAACGAGACGCACCATTAGGTCACCGCAAGCTCTTGAACTCGTCCAGTCAGATCCCAGCCGTTTTTTCGGTGAACGTCCGTATCGAGGCACCATGTCGAGAGCCGCTCGTCGTGGCGCCAGACGCAGCGCACGCTGCCAATCCATACGACGAAGACGCAGAGCGACGGGCAGTACGTCCGGAACTCGAACGCGAGTGCGCACTGTGCCGGATGGCCCGGATACGGGTTGAAGCACGAGCAGTCGACTTCCAGCACTTCGAGCGCCTGGAAGTTCATGAGAGCGGCGTGCACGTCTGAGCGCTGCGTGGGGCAGGGCCAGGTCAGTTGTAACTGGATCTAGGATGCAGTGGGAGCAGACTCACGTTGGAGAGATCGAGAACCATGACACCAAAGTACCGCAGCTTGGGCAGTGTCATCGTGACCGTGAGCAGGACCTCTGCGACAGCGTGGCCGTGCAGGTCGCGCAGGGCGAGCGAGCGTAGGGTTGCGCTACCCTGCAGACGTGGGAGAACGTCCGCCAAGATCATGAAGAGGTCTTCAGGCTCGCGCTCCTGGCGAATGTAAATCACGAGCGTTCGGAGCGGCGCTCCGCAGATGCGACGGACAAGGGGGGGCATGACCTCCGCGTACACCAGCTCCGGCCACGGGTTCGAGTCTGGCGCGTCGAAGGCGAGGTCAGGCGTATAGCTGGGCGCGACATTTATGGCGTGAAGAAGACACAAGGAGCTCTGCTGTTCGAGGAACGGGTCTAGCTCGGCGTCCCACTGGAAGTAATAAACCAGCTGACGGAGCGACTTGACGCCCCGCGCCTCGCCCACTATCCTGGCGAAAGACTCCTGCTGGTGCTGGTGCAAGGCACTGTTGGTTATATCATCCACGTAAAGCAACTCCAAGTTAATCATTGAGGCGAGCGCAAGAGAGACAGTCTCCCACAGCCGCCTGGTGTCCTCAGAGGCGTACGGCGTGACGCGAGAGGGGATCAGCTTGAAGTAGTGTACGTAGGGCCCAAGTTCTGGATTGCGCTGGATAGATGTAGATGCTTTGTGCGCGGCAGTCGGCTGATAGAGAGTGAGGTTGTGGTAGAGATAGGGTAATGTCTGCTCGCGGATGTCCTTGCATGTCAAGCAGAGGGCACAGAGGGATGACCTGGGGAGACGACTGAGTATCAGTCTAGATATGGCTGGATCGCGGAGGGATGCAGAGAGGTGATCCGTCATTTTGGCTCAGAATTGGAGAGTCGTCACTGGCGCTAAAAACATAGGGTATAGCAAGGGGTATTGTACGGTGGCACTGGTCGAATTTTGACGAAGCTGTGCGTGCTGTAAGCGAGAAGGCTGCCGTGAACAGAAATTCTCACCCACTTCGCATACACCGCTGCTTTACCTATATGAGGGCACAGGAAGCGAAGGAGGAGAACCTAAGTTAGCAGCTGGAGGGTTACAGCCCTGATCGATGTCGTCCTTAGCTTCGATACCGCTTTACGCGCGGAGTCGCGACTCACGGCACGTGGGGAACGCGGTCACATGATGAATGCTCGATCCAAAAAGGGTTCGTTACCGCCCGCCACCAGCTTCTAGTACGCTCGTTATCCTCTTGATGAAGCACTTACCGGCCTCTTTCGAAGTGTACATTTCTCCTGTATCAAAAATGATGAAATCTTGTCTACGTGTCGCGGCAGGGGTTCGTACATCACTTGATCCCGAAGTGTACCATACTGTAATATGCGAGGTTAAAGATGGTACCTAAAACTGACCCTCCAGAGCATCAATTCCCTGATTCCACAGCCACATCAGGTGCGATGGGGTCGTCTACAAGCAAAGTAGTTGCTCGCTGCTTTCGCAATGACCCGTGCAAGCATATCAAAATGCGAACAAGCCTCGCATTGATAGATACTTCGCTCATCCGGCATTCGACCAGACACAAACAAACAAGCTTGCATCAGAGGGGCACAAGGAAGACATATATCCGCTTATGAAAGTGGTCCAGTGGAAGCACCGCGATGATCGATGATTGGCGCGTTGATATGAAAGCGTGTATACGACAGACCCCGAGTTGACGCGTTGATGCGCTGCCTATATTGCGATTTTGACTACTCTTCTCTCTCGTCATCGTCCTGCGCAAGACCCGTCCGTCTGAGCCCCCCGTACACATGGTCCCTACTATGCGGTTCGCGCTTGCAACCGCAGCCAGCTGAGAACCCGCTATTCCAGTAGGCCGAAAGCGGGAGCTCATGACTCCAGAGAATACTATACGTCGTGCCGTCGGATATTCTGGTCGCGCTAACGCCCGCTGTGCACTAGCGGAGATCGTATGGTCTAGGAGGTGTGCTCGGGCGGCAATTTGGGGACATCCGGCAAGTCCATCCGTCCGCATCAGCAGACTTGCCCGGGACACCAGCGGCTCGCCGCCCTCCCCTCTCTGTGCGCGTCGACCGTGACGAACGCTGACGCGACGCAATATCTTTAGACGCGGAGGGTGCATATAGTTGAGCGTGTGTGCGCGTGCGTATTATTATAAGTCGTGTACTATTCTTGTGTCAATTGACCATGCTGCCTTGACAACTTGAAGGATGGGACGCGATAGAACTCGGACTCGGATAGAGACGAGAGGCCCGTTAGGCGCGAAGGACCGAACGACTCTCAGCCAGAGATCTAAAGAGCTGAGGCGAAACTGCGTTTATGGACATGGGCGTTGGATTGGAATGAACTGTGATGGGCGTGTGGATGCGGGAGAGCGAGCGTGATGGATGTGCACGTCGACTCGGACCGTCAGCACGCCACGTGGAGAGCGGCCCAGCGCTGTCCTGGACCGCCACGCTCAATCTGGTCGTCGAGCACCTAATCCACTCGTACACGCGCACCCATCGCGCGCGTCATCGCCATTCTCATTGCCGACTTCTCGTTCTTCCGCAACGTCACGGTATAGCACATGGCGCTCGGTGTCTAAGCCACTGTCCTCCCTGACTACCCACCCAAGGACGCGCACCTCTCCTATACACATATCCTCTAAAGCATGACCAAGCTCGCTGTCATAGAGTCGACCCTCGTCCGGGCCTCTCTCATCGGCATGGTATCCAGCGCGTGCCTCACCTGTCTCTGGGTCACGCTCATGTTCCTACTTGGCAGGGTGCCGTACAATTACTCCCTCTCCTTCCCTCCATGCGGTGGCGCTGGCCCGCACTGAAGCATGTGATCGGCCTCTTCGGCCTCGTTGGCATGCTCGGCACCCTCCTGGCATCCGTAAGCGGCCGGCTCATCAACGACCTGATCCTCTGGTATACGGCTCTCTTCGCGACCCTTTCGCTCGTTGGCGTCTAGGCGATCTACGTCGGTGCGGCGGGAATGAACGTCGCAGCTGTCGTCGTCGTCACCGTCGGCATGGGCGAGGGGAGGCAGATGCAATAAGTCTCGCCTACGACGGCCGCCTACAGTATACCGGAGACGAAGCGCGCACGTCTGAACGAGGTGCTCACGCTCTTTGTGCGTGTTCCCTTCTCTTGTGGCATCATTCTTCCCTGCCATCGCCTTATCTCTTCATCTCGCTCGCTGTTTGCTAGTCTGAACTAGCTCTTTATCGGCCAGGTCATGTGAATCGGTGTTGGCTCGGACGACTTCCTTGCGTACAGAGGCACGGAGGAGAGAATGGGAGACGACGAAGGTGGAGGATGGGAGAACAGTGGCGGAGAAGGTGGCGGAGAAGATAGCCCCTTCGCCGTGGGCGCCACCCGAAAAATTGTACAATTCGAAGTGGAGACTAGGACCTACAAATGAGAAGGTCAACTATGAAAGTGGCAAACAAGCCCGTCGTGTACACGAATGGCTGGACCCTATGCTTGGTCCGAGTTATCGAGCTCCGCAGCGGCGTGCACGAGCGCGGCGGCCTTCTCAGAGCGCGGCTCGATGTCACAGCAGAACTTCTTCGGATAGCTAGATGCATCTCAGCCGCGTGCATCCAAGAGCAGGAGAGGGGAGTGGTACTGACGTGACCGCCGGGCCGACGCTCTCGAAGGCGGGTTCGACGACGACACCGTCTACGACGGCCTTCGACACGTCGAGTACGGCCACGATAGTCGCACACGCGAGGAATATCGTCGTCTCAGCGAGTAGCCTGCCTGTAGTTGCGCGCGGATCAGCGGAAATCTAGAAACGGAGGATGCGAGTGTATGTACCAGGGCAGATGCTGGATGTGTCCGAATGAGCAAGACGTGCAGAGCGCACGGCGCAAAGACGCTTACCGTCTCCCGAAGCCAAAGCACATCACAAGCGGGTCCTGCTCAGCGGAGCGCCCCTCGTCAGGCAGGAAGCGTTCTGGGCTAAATCGCGCTGGGTCGTGGTACGTGCCCTCATCGCGGAGCATGCAGCTGCGAGGTCCGTCGATCTCAGGCCGAAAGGGGGGAGGAGCGCGCAGACGCACAGGAGATTTGGGATGACGATCGCGCCCTTCGGGAGAACGTACCCGGCGTATGTGTCATCCTCTGTGAGCCGGTGCGGTATGCCTGGTCGCGTGATGAGCATCGCAGCCACGAATGGGCTGGCAGGTCACGTTACCAGCCGGGAGCGCGGGGTTCCACCGGAGCGCCTCCTTGACGATCGCCCCGATGTAGGGCAGGGCTTCGCGGTCCGCCAGTGCGGGGAGTCTATCGGACCCGACGACTCGGTCGACCTCCGCCTTTGCTTTTGCTTGCACATCCGGGTTGAGCACGAGAGCGAGGAAGAGGGCGTATATCGATGACACGGTCTGTGCGAGGGCAGATCGGCTTAGCCTCACAACCGACGCGTCTAGAGGTGGGGCTTACGGTATCCAAGCCTCCTAGGGTTGCCGTCAGTTCGAGTGCTACGCTGGGATAAGCGAACGAAGAGCACCTCCGTACAGAGTCCCCGCTGCCATCTTGAGCGTGTACTGGTCTTCGGCAGAGACCATGGCGCGCCCATGCATCGCCACGAACGATTGACCATCCGTGTCCTTACCCTGTCGATCCGACGGTCAGCCCCCGACAGCCGCGCCGGTGCTGACACGTACGTGCCTGTTGTTGCTGCTGCTTGACCCATTCCATGGGTTCATCCATCATCTTGTGCAGCTCGCTGTAGTACGACCGAGCGAGACGCTTGAAGCCCGCGCCGGGTAGCCAGCTTGGTAGATAGCGCACTTCGACCCAGAATACGGCATGTTAGCGTCATTCAGTCGCAGGCTAGGTGGAGGGAGCACACATAGAGGGATGGCATCAACTAAGAACACGCCGGGGACGGATGCCTGCGAGAACTGCGTGACCACCGTCTCAGCCCGCCGCACGAACGGGTCACCGTCTTCTCGCGTCGGATAGCCGTACGCGAGCCGTAAAATGATTCCTCCGGCAACCCTGGAGCCAAAAAAAAGATATTAGGAGAGCCCGCGGAAGGCATTCCTCAGACACACCTGCGTATGTGCTCTTGAAGGTTCTCTGGACGCGGATCCTTCAGGATGCGTAGCAACATGCGAGAAACCTCCTGCTGCTGGACGACCGCATGCTTCTCGATAGCCGGGCGCGAGCCCATGAACTGGTGCATGAGCTTGCGCGTTGTGCGAAAACGCGCTCCGTAGGGCATGATGGCCAACGTGTCAGCATAGCCGCAGAGTTCACCAGCCATAGGCATCCGCGGGCGATCGGAGTAGATCACGCTCCGCTGGTCGAGCAAGTCCTGCGCGGCCTGGAGCGAGTTGAGAATGACTATTGGCTGTCCGAATACGTTCACGTACACGACGTCGCCTGTGGGCAGGTGTCTTCAGGGGAGCGAGAGGGGAACTGGCGAGATGCGTACCGTATTCTCTGCGGATACGCTTCAAGATCTCCCAGAAATCCGTGCGCGGCATGTCGAGTAGATTCCCGATAAGCGGCCATCGGCGTGGGCCAGGCGGGAAGGGGAGCGGCGGAACGGCGGCGCGCTTCAGCCCCTTCTGAATGAGGAAGCAGAGACAGACGAGCGCGATGGACACGCTGAGTGCGTAGACGACAACCATGCTGCGCAACGGGGGCGGCCTGAGGAGAGATGGGGCTCTGCAACCAGTTTATATATACTGAGGTACATAGCAAACCTCCCTTCGTTCTCCGCGACAGGAGAACGCGATCATGCCGAAACCGTGAACTCGGGCCACGCAGCGCGCCGGTTCATGAACGCGTGGGATGTTCTGGACGGACTTCGCGAGACGTCGACACGTTCACGTTCTGCGAAGTCGAACCTGACGGAATTTATCGGATTGGCCTGCTCGGAATGGGTGAATGGGCGAAGCACAGCTGTCATGTCGGCAGCTGGACGTGCGTGCGAGCCCGCCGGGATCCTTAACACGCCGAAATCCCTAGCACGTAGAGAGACCCTAGTGTGCCCTGAAAGCGCCAGGCATCGTACATAACGGTCAAGTGGTGCATAAGCGCTGACGACGCTCAGATGCAGAGGCTAGGCAATACGCAACAGGCCGTAAGTGAGAAAGTATGGCAGCAGCACTACGCCCACGGTGACGATGGGCAGCTGGACGATCTCGGCACCAGCACGTTTACGAGACACGGTGGAACGGAGAGGGGGGGCTACAGGACCAGGAGGCTATATGTGCTGTATCCCTGGCTAAGCGCGGAGGTGGCACAAGGCAAGGTGCGGTAGCTCGCGCTCAGAACGATCATGTGAGGTTGACAGACTGACCGAAGGAACTGACGAGGTCCGTAGGCAGGTGCCGAGTGGTGGGAAGAGTTTACGTAGACCGGAGAGGCGACAACCCATTGCCCAAGATCATCCTTTATCCCGGTGGAAAACGTTTGACGAAATGGTTGTATAAACCTTGCCCTCATGCCGATTTCAGACGAACCCGGCTTGGATTAAGACGGTCTTCAAGCAAACATCGAGAGGGATACGGCGCGTTGTGGAAAGGAACTTGAAAGAACATCAGGCATCATGTTGGTTGAGAATTTAGAGGGCAGTGCCGCGAGCTTCCGGAGCGCGGTCACATGACAGTCGTGGGCGGCCCGCCGCTCGCCGCGCCAACACGCGCGCAAGCGGGCGTCTGCGACGCATAGCCGATGTCGCCTGAGCTCCAATATCAATGGACCCTTTCCATTCTTTCCAGCGAGCTCCTCCGCGGCGCACGACCTTGAACTTCGTCTGCTCATTTGCACCCTGACGCGACGCCCCCCGTCTACCGTAGAACCACCTCCAAGCCCCCAGCGAGCCGAAACAAGAAAGCCTGACTATATGTATGTTACATGCCGTGAGCACACCCGAGGATCCGCCGAACGAGAAAAAAAAGAAAGAGGGGGAGAGAGGATGGTAGGTAGGCTGCATACAGCTGGTCCGCGCCGACGACGGTGCCGATGTCCTTCACAAATCGAATGAGAGACGGTGTAGAGAGAGGGAGGGGGGATGTGAGTGTGCGCGTGGGAGGGAGCGGAGGAGAGAGAAATGGTTGGTGAGCGGGGAGTGAGGATGTGCGGATGAGGGTGAGGGTGAGGATGTGCGGATGAGGATGAGAAGATGAGGGTGTGCGTGCGATAAAGTATGACAGTATGGACGTAAACGAACGTGCGAACGCGCGTACAACGCCGCGAGAGAGATATGGGAAACCGCGCTATGACCGCCCGCGCCGCTTGCCTCTATCCGCCTTAGGCGGCGGCGGGTCCTGCAGCGCAAACGCACGGCTGCGCCGACTCAGAAACTCGAAATCGCTCGCCGGCACATCCGCAAGCGGCATCTGGATCGCCCCGAGCGGGCTCACGAGCGGCATCGGTAGCTCGCTGGACCGCATCGGCGGTGCGCTGGGCTGCGTCGTCGTCGTTGTCGTCGTCGCGCCCGCGGCGTCCAGCGGCATCTGCAACACCCCGAGCGGACCCGCGCTGCCCGGCCTCGGGCTGACCGATCGCCTTGGCGCGGGACCCTGCGCCGCGAGGGCAGGGAAACGCGCGTTGAGCGGTGACGCGCGTCCGTCGTCGAGTAAGCTGCCCTGGCTGAACGTGCTGGCGGTGTGCGCGTGTGCGTCTCGGGATGCACTCCGGCCGTCGCGAGAGGGGCTGCGGGCGCCCCAGCCGTCGCGCGAGGGACTGCGCCCGTCGAAGGATATGCGGCTCCCGCGCGAGACCGTCCCGACGCCGGCCATGCTCCCGAGCCGCTGCTCGCCGGTCGTGCTCGCGGGCGGCTGCTCGCCG
The DNA here is from genome assembly GCA_022160365.1 of Vararia minispora EC-137. Taxonomy (NCBI): domain Eukaryota; kingdom Fungi; phylum Basidiomycota; class Agaricomycetes; order Russulales; family Lachnocladiaceae; genus Vararia; species Vararia minispora. Next base: position 14,597 of record MU273719.1, read on the forward strand.
AGCTCCGTCACCTCTGCCACCTCGGCGTCCTCGAGCCCAAGCGAGCGCGACGCGTCGCGTGTGTGCGCGAGCAACGGCCGGGTAAGCGTCGCCTCGGATCCCGACTCGCCCCTCGTATGCGCGAGCGCGGCGTCGTCGGCCGAGTCCCCGCGAGTGTGTGTGACGTCATAGTCCTCCGGATGCGCCTCCGCCGTCGGACTCACCGGCCCGCGCTCGCGCTCGGCCTCCTGCCCACGCTCGGCCTCCGGCTCGCGCGCCACCGGCTCGTACGGCTCGTACTCCATCGCCGGCCTCCCATCCCCCACCAGCGTCGTCCTCCACCCCCCATCCGCACCAGGATCGAGATTGAGGAATCCACCGTGCTCGCTGCCATCCTCGCCGTACCCATACCCGTACCCGCCTCCCGCCTTGCTCTTAGCACCAAGCTCATCCGCGCCGACACGCGTGCGCGCCGAGTCTGCCGAATACTCCGAGCCGAGCGCCCCGCGGCCCGCGTGTCCTCGCGTGCCGACGGCGTCGCGGTACTCCTTGAACTCGAGTGCGTCTCGACCTTCCGGCGCGTCGGCGTGTCCGCCAGCACGTTGGTACCGCCGGCGTAAGAAGAGGAAAAACGCGCCAAACAGCACCGCACACAGCCCGATGAACGCAAGCAGGCCGATCACGACCTTCACGCCGACCGACAAGCCATGGCCCGACCCCGCCGCCGTCGAACTTGCAGGCCCATTCTGCGACGTCAGCGGCTGCCCGAGCACGCGGACGGTGTTGAACTCGTCGAGCGCCTGCGTGATGTTCGTCAGTCCCAGCATCCCTAGATGCGGGCGCGCGTCCTGGCCGCTCGCGTTCGGGAACAGTCCGTCGGAGCCCGGTTCGTCGAAGGCCATGACCATGTATATGTTGCGTAGAAAGGCGACGCCGAGGATGACGTCGGGGAGCGGCTGCACGCCGCCTGCGCTGTCCAGCGCGCCGCCGTCGGTCTGGATGAGGCCGACGCAGGTCGTAGCGGAGGGGTTCGAGGAGGGGACGGCGGTGAGGTCGAGGGGGTGGAGAGGCTGCGCGGGCTGGCCGTCGAGGGTGATGGTCATGTTGATGGGGGTGTCGCACGGGACGTAGTCTGCAGGACGTCAGAGACCGGAGGGGACGGAGAACGAGGGGAGACGCACATTGCCCGTCGGAGCCGGGTCCGATGCCAAGGGCGCCATAGAGCGCGTTTGCGATGGCGGTGCTGCTGAGGATATAGGGCACGCCCGTATCGAGCACGGCTGTAGGGAAAACCGCGCCAGACGTGCTCCGTCCAAGCGCGATGGGCCGCGCCGTGCCGTTGACCCACACCGTAATGTCGCGCACAGAGCTCTCCCAGAACAGCTCTCCCGCAAACGAACGGACGATCTCGGAGTACGTGACGTGCGCGGGATCCTGCACGAGCGCGGCGGGGTGTCGTCCGATACCAAGAAGCGATGGCACGGTGTCCATTCCCGGCCTCTGAAGCGAAACGGAGAGGAATCGGGCCGCCGGCGCGTCAGCCGCGGGAGTGATACCGAATAAGTTCGACGAGACGATAGCACCGTCCGGAGCGTTCGAGTCCGTCGCGATGATCTGCTGCTGGATGATGGAGTTTGCAGAGAGCGCGAGGCCGAGGACGCCGTTGAAGGAGGATTCGAGCGGCTCGCTGGAGACAGACGAGACGGCGGCGAGCGCCTGGTTCGCAATGTTGTAGCCGCCAAAGTTGAGGGTGTCCCAGTAGATCGGGCCGGCGGCTTGGCCAGCGAGGTAGGTGATGTTGAAGGTGCGGCCTGTCGGGAGGGCGGAGGAGGGATCGTAGAGCTTGGATTTGGAGCATACTGAGGATGTACAGGATGTCGAGGCGAGCCACTGCGGGGAGCGTTAGGCGGAGGAATGGAATGGCGGGAGAAGCATGGCGCGCAGGGCGCAGATCAGAGACGGTGATGGAGGGTGGGAGAGAGGAGACGTACAAGGTCAGACGAGCCGGTGTCGAGTTGGACCTGGAGCGACTGCTGGGACGCGCCGACTGTGATGGGCAGCGTATACACGCTGGCGTACGTCAGGACGGAGCGAGGCGAGTTTGGCGGGAGAGACGCACGCATCAACGACGCCGTCGCCGAGGAGAGTGAGAGGAAGAACGATGCCGCCTGCGCCGCCGGAGCCCTCTGTGCTGCGGCGCGTGCTGTGGGCGGGCGTGAGCAGCGGATCGGGAGGGAGCGCGAGGAGACGGACAGCGGCGTGCCGTAAAGTGGAGGCCACGCGCGTGCCTTGCCTTTCCACCTCCTCGAACGGCTTTCGGGGCCGGGACTGCTGGCCATGTGTTCGTCGTGGCGAGGAAGAGGGAGAAGAGAGGAAGAAAGGAGGAAGGAGGAAGGAGCGGAATGGAATGAACGAAGGAGGGCCAGGCGACGTGGGCGTCCAGGGCCTAATAGAGAGAAAGATTGTCGAGAGACGGGCTCGGTTGGCCGCGGCCAACGGTGCGGGGAAGCTCATTACGTAACCCCTCATTTCCCCCCTCCGGAACAACGGCACGCTCGGATGTTCTCCCTCCGCGTCCTGCCCTCACGACGCATCCAGGGTTCTGTCCCCTCCAGCGCTACGCCCGACGTCGACCTCGTCGCCCACGGCGGTTGTATCCAAGCGCGCGACAGATCTCCACGCCGCCGGCGACGTCGCATGACGCTCCGCGGCCCACCATACTTCACGACAACTTCTCCGCTCTCCCCCCGCCACATCTCCATTCAGCATTGGCTTTCCTCGCATCGGTTCCCGACATTCGATGTCTGTCTGATCTCCCGCCATCATCACCCGCTCGCCGCGCGCCTCTCGACTGTCGGTCTCGCACGGTGAGGGGTGTCGTCGTCCTCGGGCGCATCAATCAACGCTCTGATCCGTCGAGTCCGCACGATGACAGTCCCGCACGCCCACGGTTAACGAGTGCACGGAAATTCGACGTTTCTCGCAATGGCTTCACAATGAAGCTGCGGACGGCAGTGCGTCCTTATAAATCTGGTGGGAATTCGAGGTGCGCTGCTAGTGCGGGAGTGTAGTGGGAATGTTTTTGCGGAGGGCCAAGACGCGGTTGAAGAAGGCTCTGCAGACTGACGTAGTGGAATACGTTGTCACCTACGTCTGAAATGGTGTTACTGCGCAGAGAGCGCAATGTATGCCAGCTGGTTCAGTGGCCATATGAGGATGGTAAGGTTCAAAGATTGCCTTCTGTACCTCGGACGGCTCTTACCGACCCGCCCCTGCTACGTTCCCACAATATCGTCACCTGTTCCAGTAGATTTTAAGCTGAGTGCTGGAGTACGTAGAGATACGGAAATACTTAATATTGGGATCGACGCGGGGGCCCTACAAGCTTCAGGGATACTCCGAATTCAATCTCGGCCATCCCGTCGAGAGATCCGCACACCCGCGTTAATTGACGCCCATCGCGCGTGCCAGTGACGGCCCACAGCGTCGTTATAGCCCCTCCGTGCTACGCAGACGAGCTGTAGCAAGCCGATCAAGAGCTCAGGGAACGGCAGCGCGCCGACGGCGGACAGGTCCCGACACCAGTCATGGGGGAGGGACCCCGCTCACGTCGAGCCCGCGCACGGCGCCCGACGCGAGCGTGGAGAGCAGGCCGTCGAGGGAAAACACGTCCTTGGATAGCGTTAAATATGAATACGCAGCGCTGGTCAGGGACCTTGCGGGCGCCGCATGCAACGACGGCAGGTATGCAGGTGCGAATATGCTGTGAAAGGGGTAAGAGCGACTGACAATGTCGATGGCGGTGGCGGCATCTAATAGGACGCGAGCACAGCGAGCACAACTACGCACGCTGCGAGCGCGGCACGGACGTCAAGGCGCTGGAGGCACAGGAGGGAAATAAGTGTGCGTAGTTCAGGCATGCGAGGGGCAGAAGAGCACAGTTTCGTGCTCTTCAGCTCGGGAAAGTTCATCAGCTGCTCTCCGACGTGGAGATACGGGAGGGGTATATGGGCAGGGAGCGGCAGCCACTCATACAGGTGCGGGCGCTGGCGCGGATGGAGCGGATATGGTCGGACATCGCCTGGATGAGGCCTGCGTCTTAGAGATGTGCCAGGGGTACTCAAAGAAGAAGAGCGGCACGTCGCCAGCTCGCTCGAGAGCGGTGTCGAGCAGCTGGGGCACTGCGCAGACGTGCCTCACCCAGAAGGACCGCACGTCGACCGCAACGCTTCGTCAACTCCTGCACACGTGCGGACGCGATCCAGCCGACCTGACGGAGGGTCGACGCCGACCATAATGCGGAAGAGCACGTATACGGTGTCTGCGGAGATGTTGATAGTCCGGATCCTACAGGTAGACCATGTGAGCGAGGGAGTGCAGTGCGCATGAAGGCGACGAGCATGGTCTCTTCGTGGCTGTCGTCACGATGGTAGTAGGGATGAGATAGACAATAGGCGGTGCACGGCACAGAGATTCTAGAGCCTATATAGCCTCGCTCTCACGTGTGATACGCAATAAAAGCGCGTGCAGATGATTCCTATGGAATGGGGGTCATCACATATCGTTTGGTGTTCTGCGTCGTATCCCATCTTGAGACTCGTAGCGTACATGAGGCGACGTGGCACGTAATCTACCCAAGGTCACGTGCTACCCCTATTCCAGCATCCCCCACGGACAGCGGCGCGACGCCTCTAGCATCCTTGTCAGGCCGATCGGATGTGGCCGAAAGGCTCTTCAGCCATCGTGGCCATAGTCCGTCGCTGGCGCTGGCATCCTGCATGTCGCAGTACACCACGCATCAAGCCTTCGACCCTCTCCACCGACTCGCACGACCGGGCCTCCCGCCCGCGAAACCCCACCCTCACGGGTCACCGCCACCTACCGACTCCCCACTGCCTCCCGTCTGCTCCAACACACATGGCGTGTCGGTGTCCAGCAGCTTAAAAACCGTTCCCGTCCACGAGCACACGCGCAGCGCATCGGCGTCCGCCTCAACGAGCTCCACCATGACGCCCATTTCGCGTGCGTGCGCGACGCTCGCCTCGTCGTCCCAGCCCCTGCGCGCCACTCGCACGAACTGCGGTAGCGCAGGCACGTCTCCATGCACCGCAAGAAGGCCAAGCACGTGGTCCCAGGCTGCGTCTGGCGCAAGCCCATCTGCGTTCCAAGCGCGCAGGACGAGCGTACGTAGCGCAGGGAACGGCGGGGCGACAGCGTCGAGTAGCGCGGAGAGCGCGGGCTTGTCGGTGAGGGAAATGCAGACACGCTCGAGTGCCGCAAGGCCCGCGCACGTGCGCAGCGCGGGTTCTACGATGCCCCAATCTAGAAACGTGCTCATGTCGAGCTCGCGCACCGCGCCGGGCGTGAGTGCAGGGAGCAGGTCGGCGATGCTCGGCTTGCCGTCGGACGGCGTACTGGTTACTTGAAGTCGGACACCGTACGATGCGGACGCGGAGGGATGGAGGGCGAATGTGTGCCAGTGCTTGGGCTCGGAGTGCGGGGGATATAACACAGGCAGCGTCTCTAACAGCGTGAGGCGTGTGTATGCAGTGTTGGCCAGGGGCTGTGCGAGCGCCGTGGAGAGCGACGGAGGGTTCACGGGTATGTGCGCGCCGGGAAGGAGGCCGTGGGCAGGGGCAGGGTCGATGCCGATGTTGATGACGGTGTCGAGCGGGAACGCGAGCACAGCGAGTACGGACGTGCACGCAGCGTACCCAGCGCGGACGTCGAGGTGTCGGAGGTGTGGAAGGGCGATGGGGGCGCGGGGGCGCGGGACTACGGGCGCCCAATAGTACAGGTCGCGTGTGTCGCAGTAGAGAACGAGGTCCTCGAGATCCGGTACGTGGCTGAGGAGGTCGAGGAGCAGGTTGATATCAATGGGTTGGCTCCGGAGAGTGAGAGAGCGCAGGGCAGGCGCGACAAGCTTGAGGAAGGGGCCACCCGTGAAAGATGCTGAGCGTAGCTCGGGCGCGTGAAGGGCAGTGGCATATGATTCGTCCCCCAAGCTCGGTAAGTACCCGGGCGAAGAGAGCTTCACGACGCGGACGCCTGGGAGGCGGTTGCCAGCAAGGAACGACGACCACGCGTGCAAGTCCGTCTCAAGTGCGAGGATGCGGATGGAGCGGATATGGTCGGATGCCGCCTGCATGAGGTGGTACTCATACCACTCGGGACGGCGCCGAGGTGGCTCAAAGAAGAGTGGCGCACTGCCCGCCCGTTCTAGGGCCACATCGAAAAGCTGCGGCACAGAGCAGACGCACCTCGCCCAGACGGACTGCGCACCGAGCGCGATGCTTCGCCATCGCCTACACACTTGCGTACTCGCGATCCAGCCGAGCTGGCGACGGGTGACGTCCGGCGGATCGACGTCGACAAGAATGAGGAGGATCTCGTGGATGGTGTCCGCAGAGAGGCCGATAGCTTGAGTCCTACAGACAACCGGTGTTAGTGAAGGAGGGCGGTGCGTACGAATTTGAAGGTGACAGACATGGTCCCTTCGCGGCTGCGGCGTATAAGAAAAAAGTAAATGATAAGCGGAACGCGGCGCAGGTAACCTTTAACTGCTCTCACGCATGGAGCGTAGCAGAAGTACAAGCAGCTGACTCTGTAGAGCCGCCTAATGTTCTGCCTCTGTCGAATTGGATTACGACGCTCATAGAAGATCACAGATAAAATGTCGCTCATATGGCATATTCCGAGCCTAAACAACGGGCGCGCAACATCCGCCCCGGTATCCCGCTCTCATGCGTAGCTGGCGGGCACATGCACCTAGGCCACGCCATAGAGGCCTCTGCACCAGTACCACACGAACGAATGCACGCCCACACAGACAACGTCCTGATGCTTCCAGAGGATATGCTAGACCAACCGCACGCGGCAGAAAAGCTCTTTCGACCTACTCCAAATTCCTGTAGCGCTCATCGCCTACCGTGACTCGGACGGCCCGCGCTACACCCGCGCACAGAGTCCTGGTTCTCTCCATCTACACGCCCCTCTCCCGTCATGAAAGCCCGCGCCTTCACGGACTTCTGTCGCTGTCTACTACGCCCCGATCCTCTCTTGCCCATGCCAACGCACGCAGCGCATCGCCGTCCTCTTCGACAAGCTCGACCGTGATGCCCATCGTACGTGCGAGCGCGACACCCACTGCGTCGTTCCAGTCCCTGTGAGCAATGCGCACAAGCCGCAGCGGTGCGTATGCGTCCCCACGCGCCGCAAGCAGGCCAAGCACATAATTCCAGGCCGTGTCTGGCGCGAGCACGCCCGTATCTGGGGCGCGCAAAACAAGCGTGCGCAACGCAGGGAACGGCGGGGCGGCGTAAGGTTCTTCGGGCTCGGGTGCCGCGAGAAGCCTAGCTAGGGCGGGCTTATCGGCAAGGGAGACACAGATGCGCTCGAGCGCCGCGAGGCCCGCGCAGGCGCGCAGAGCGGGCTCTGCCATACCCCATTCATGGAATCCGCTCACGTCGAGCGCGCGCACCACGCCGGGTGCGAGCGCGGGAAGCAAGCTAAGGACGAGCGACATCGATGAAGAGCTGAGCCGGACACCACGTGCCGCCACGGGCGGTTGGAGGGAGAACCTGTGCATGCGGCTCGAGAAGGAGCCCCACAGGTTTGCGTTCGCGCGGGCGGGCGCCATGGATAGTGCGAGACAGGTGTACGTGACGTTGGCGAGAGGCCGGGCGAGTGCCGTAGCGAGGGACGGCGGGTCCGTAGGCGCGTGCGTCCCGGGGAGGCGGCGATGTCGATGGACAAGCTCAATGTCGATGCTGGTGATGGAGTCGGACGGAAATGCGAGCATAGCGAGCACGAACGCGCACGCAGCACGCCCGGCGCGGATGTCGAGACGCCGAAGGCGCGGTAGGGCCGCGGGCGTACGGGCGCTCGGGACAGTAGACGCCTGATAGCAGAGGCGGGACGCATCAAGGTCGAGGACGAGGTCTTCGAGGACCGGAGCGTGGTCGAGGAGATCGAGGAGCAGGCTGATATCGACAAGTTGGTGCCGCAGGGTGAGAGTGCGCAGAGCTGGGGCGGAGAGCTTGAGGAAGGAGCCACCCACGAAGGCGGCGGTGTGCAGCTCGGGCGCGTGAAGGGCCGTGGAATGCGGTTTCGTGATGTCTCTCTGGGAGAGCTGGGCCGACTGCAGTGAGATGGCGCGGAGGCCTGGGAGGCGCTTGCCTGCGAAGAGCGACGGCCACGCGTATGAGTGCGCAGTCAGGGTGAGGGTGTGAATAGAGCGAATATGGTCGGACGCCGCCTGGACGAGACGGTGCTCGTACGTCTTGGAGAGGCGCCCGGGGTACACGAAGAAGAGCGGCGCGCCGCCTGCCCGTTCAAGCGCTGTGTCGAGTAGATGCGGAATGGCGCAGACGCGCCTCGCCCAGAAAGACGGCACGCCGAGTGCAACGTCTCGCCAGCCCCTGCACACGTGTGTGCTCGTGATCCATCCAAGCTGGCGGCGGGAAGCGTCCGGCGGATCGAGGTCAATTAGAAAGCGGAGGAACTCGTATACGACATCCGCAGGGAGATCGGTGGCGGAAATCCTGCGGAAAACCCATGTCAACGAAGGCGGGTGGTGCGTATGAAGGCGACGGACATGGTCTTGTTCGTGATTGTCGTGGTAGGAAAGGAATGAGCGACAGGCGATGCACGATGTAGAGAACCCAGAGCTCTCACGCATGAAACGTAATGGAAGCGCGACCAGCTGACTCTGAGCGGAACCGAGTGCCATTACAACTTGGTGTCCTGCGCCCGTCGAACACCATCTCATGTGCCATGTCACGGCCAATGAAACATCACAGATAAACCATAGCTCGTACGGTACGTTCCGAAGCCCAGACAACGGGCACTGAACAAAGATCGCTTCCACAAGACAAGTTGGAGAGAAACATACATCGAAGACAAGGATTGGCACACAAGACCACCGCATCCTGGCCGAAGGTCAGCCTCAGCGTTCCCCCATCTGCGCTAGGTAGTCCGAGAGCTGCGAGCAGACCGTCAGCCGCCGTCCGATGACCCAGAACACAACTTCACGCACCTTCAGAGCACCCGTTCGCAGCGTCTCGCCGAGCTGTTGCACATCTGGGTTGGCCATGACGCGCGCGACGGCGTCACGCGCCGCCGTCTCGAGCCCGGCGAGGCTGCCATCACCAAGGAGGGACTGATTCGCACGCGCCATCGCGACCTCGTCCTCCTCGTCGCGGCCAAAGTACTGCGAGGACGAGATCGACGTCGCGCCCTGAAACTGTGCGAGTCGCGCTTGGCCTTCCGCAACCTCTTGCGGGTCGTACGCGCCCCGGTTGAAGAACATGTCCGACGAAATCGCCTTCTGGTTCCCAAACCGGTCGCGCGCAGTCGTTGGCGCGTCATCAACGTCCGGCGTACTCGATGCGGACGTCGGCGCGGCAGCCACGGCGGGAACGCCGCCAAAGCCGAGCCGCTTCATGCCCATCCCGAGCCGTTCCATGTCCTGCGCGCTGCCGACAGGCTTCTTCGGGGCGGGCGCTGCGGCGGCGGCGGGCTTCTTCCCGACGGAGGCCACCGCCCGCGTCTTGAGTTCAAGCGCTGCCGCTTCTTTGCGTGCCTTCTCTTCAGCCTCCTCACGCTCGCGGTCGTAGCCGAGCTGCTTGATCCGCTCCGCCTCCTCCTGAGCCTTGCGTTCCGCCTCGGCGAAGTCAAGCGGCGCTGCCGCCCTTTTCGCGCCAAGACCACCGAGCTTACCCTTCTTCACAGGAGCGGCGCTCGCCGCTGATGTTGTGGTGGATGTAGATGAACCGAGACGAGAGGCCCCGAGGCCTGCAGGCCGACTGGCAGCGGTGGAGTTCGCGCGAAGAGAAGAGGACGTGACAGTGCGAGGCGCAGAGGACGCCGATGCGCTGCGGCCAACAACTGGCGGGGAAGTCGGTTTGGGAGACGCGGCTGGCGTGGTCTTTCCGGAGCTCGCGGGCTTGTCCCACGTATTGAAAAAATCTTCCTCTTCGGCCGCGGGCTCTGCAGAGCCTTTGGCCACCTCCATACCCTCGGCGAAGATACCATTCGGGAAGCTGAGGGAGGTGTGAGTATTGAGGTCGAACGCAACGGGTGCGAGCTGTGCCGGCAGTGTGCTCAGGGGAGGGTTTACGCTTCTGCTCGGTGCTCGCCTGCCCTCGCATGGCAAGAACGCCACCCGTAAAACTACATGGGTGCACCTGCCGTACAGGGGAGAGACTTGCCTGGCAGTATCCTCCTTCACTCGGCGTGCGAGCTCCTCCTTATACAGCTCAGCCGTCCGGCTCGAATACTTCTTCTTAACGTCCGAGTCGAGCAGTAGTGCTGAGCCGCCGTGGCGCGTGAAGAACTCTGTTGCGGACTGGTTCCCGCCAACTTTCATCGTCCGGAGCTGATTGAGCTGCCAGCTGTCGAGGTTCGTCGATCTGGGCCGGCGGCGCGGCTGTTCAGCTCGGCGGCCACGCGCAGAGGACCGGACAGACGACGCACCGAACAAAGCTGATATGGACACCCATGTTGCGGTGAACGCTGGAGCAGTTGAGGCAGATATACACCCCGAACGTCACGCTCGACCACGTCGGATTACGTGCCTTGCAGTCGAAGCAGACCTAGCCGCGGTGCGGGTCCGTCAGCCACACGTACCCCGCCTAGCGAGAAGGTCACGCACCTGGTTCGCCTTCTGCCCGCGCAGGACTTTGAAGACCTGCTCCGTCTCGGCTTTGGTGGGGTCTGTCATTGCGGTGATGTGTACGGCGGTCAGGGCACGGTTATGGTCGCTGTCGTGGTCGACTGGCGCGATCGTGGCTCTGCCAATCCGATTTGGCATGCGGCTCGCACGCGTCACGGCTCGCTACATTGACACTAGTACTAGTAGTCGTATGTACGCCGGATTCTACTAAATTTTACCCCTCATCGACACTGGCCACCACAGGTTCAGAAAATTTAATCAATCAATTTTTCCACAGACCATTTTTACAAGTACATCAAGCGGGTACACTCGTTACTCGTGTAGAAAGCGCAGAGAGTCTGAGTGTGGCTGGTCCTGACTGAACATCACCCACAACGATCCTAATGTAGGGCTCGCAGGATCAGTTAGCATTGATCACCTTACCGAGAGGTGTCTTCGCCATGACGCTAATAACCTCATACAGAACCTACAGCAACGTGAGCTTTGACCTACCCTCGCGAAAAGAAGGGACGCACGTCGGCCGCAGCCATCGTGGTGAGCTCGGCGTTCGTGTCGTACGCCGGCGCGACCTCGACGATGTCTGCCGAGACAATTTTCAGGCCATCGAGGCCGCGCAGGATCGTGCGGAGCTCGCGCGTCGACCAGCCGCCCGTCTCGGGCGTACCCGTCGCGGGCGCGAACGCGGGATCAATCGAGTCAATCTATGCACCGCCGTCAATACCGCACGAAGCAGGGGCAGATAGAGAAACGCGCACGTCGATGGAGAGGTAGACGGGCGACTCGCCAACGGTCTCGCGAATCTTCTTGATGATGCCATCGGTGCCGATCGTGTCGATCTCGCGTGCCTCGATGCGTTGGAAGCCCGCATCATCGTCGTTCTCGTAGTCCGCGGGGCCCGAGAGCGTCGTGCGAATTGCACCATGCTAGAACAAAAAGGGGTCACTAGGATCTCTAAGCTCGCGCGGTAGAGGACCGAAGGTGGCGTGCAAACAAGACGGTGGAAGGGGAGAGCGGCGTGAAGAGGGGCGTCAAGGAAAGAGTACTTGCAATGGAGCTTCCGTTCTTGATGAGACCTTCCTTGCTCGCCCAGTAGAAATACGTGCCGTGGTTGATTGCGGCCTGCTCGCTTGGCGCCCCGCCAAACACGCTTGGCTTCCAGGTGTCGAGATGCGAATCAAAGTGGATGACAGAGATCGGGCCGTAGGCAGAGCTAATCGAACGCAGGAGCGGAAGCACGATCGTGTGGTCGCCACCGAGAGTGATGATGCGCGGGTGATGCTTGCCATCTACGGACAGCGGGACGAGTGGCTTGCCCGTCGCGGTGTCGTTCGGGAGCGCGGAGGCGGGGACGCGGTGCAGGAGCTCCTTGTGGCCGTCCTCAATTTGCTTAATCGCATGCGCGTTATCGTACGGCGTGACGGGTATGTCGCCACAGTCGACGATTTTGAGCCCAGCGAGGAAGGGGTTGACTTCGAGCGGGACGTTATATCCACCATAGAGGGTGAGACGGCGAGAGCCAGCCCGGATACCAGATGGCCCAAAGCGCGCGCCCGGACGATAGGAGGTGGCGGTATCCTTCGAGCACATTCAGTCAAAGAAGAGAGCTAGGATGCAAGAACGACACGTACGAATGGGGCGCCGATGAAGGCGATGTCGAAGGGCACATTCTTCTCGCTACCAAGGCACTTGACCCACGGGAGCTTCGCGAACGTCGTGATACCTGAGAAGACTGAGTCGGCGGTCACTTGACAACAAGAAATGAGCGTTCCAGTGCATGCGAGAGAGTGGGCGTGCGGCGCACCATCATTATCGCCAGGGTACAGCTTCGCTTGGTAAGGGAACCGGACGTAGCCCATCGGTATCTGATCACGGTCATGGTCTTCATGGGCAGCGCATAGCTGCAAGAAAAACGCGGAAAGGACAAGGAACGATGCACGGACCATGGTAAGTAGGAACGATCGTGACGAAAGTCCGCAGAAACATCCCCCCTCTTATACCGTGGACCCCAGCCCGCCATACGTCAGTACCGACCCCATTCGGCGTAATCGGAGGTCGTGCCCGCAAGATAACGCCCTTCCGAAACCCTGCGGTCTTGGACGTGCGCGTGTAGGGCGTCCATGATGCGCAGTGCGGCCACCGCGAGCTGTTAAAGGGAAACCGTCTTCGACAAAGCGATAGGGTATCTGATGAGATTAGGCTGTCAGTGAGAAAAGCAACGGTGGCCGTGATCACAAATGGAGTGAATCCAATACCTTGTGATAGGAAACGAGGCTGAGGAAAGGCCTCGCGGCCAGCGGGCGTCATCCACAGGCGGGGTTCCGGAAAAAAGAATCGCAGAGATAGTTGGGTAAACATATTGGAGGTTTCGATCCGCGATAGCTGCGGGCATATCGCTGTCCAAATTCCTCAAGCTAATCGTATTTGCGGTCCTTAGTAGTCTGATCCCAAAGTGGCAGAAGATCGTACAACACAGAGTAAATTGGTGCTGGGCAGACCCTTCTGTCGCCTGGCGGGCGAGGTGTTTAGTAATCTGTGGCGGAACTTTATGCAGCGTGACGCCGACACCATATCGCACGTTGGGAGATATCATCGCTCCTATATGAGGGCGGACCAGACGGACAGTTCTCGACTAGACGCAACAGTCAAGCGCGTCAAGGTTGCTGGCGAGCTGTACAAAATTATCGGATGAAGATGCGCCGTCTATGATGTTTATTAGGGACATCTATACTTCGGTCCATACACAAGTGAGGGTTCCCGCCGCGCTCTGGTGTTACAGGCTGGCCGCTACTGGAACTTTACAGACGCACGCAAACCTGGAAATCGGAAGAGCTTGTGAACGCGGGTGGCACGTGTTAGACACGTCCTGTGGCAAAGCTCTAATCAGAACAGAAAGAAGCTGAGATGGCAAGACACATACACACCTGAGATGCACGAGGGAAGATACTGGAACATCACCGCGAGGAGATAGGTGCTGCGTGCAAAAAACGTGTTCACTGTAGACTCATAAACAGGGCCTATCGAACTGACCAGATGCGCTGACAGAATGGCCAGTTTACCAGATATGGTACAAAAGGCATACGCACATGAGATATATGGAAAAATGGGGATGGCAAAGGGAAAGCGGCGTTGGGATTACAAATGTGAAAGCGGGAAAGCAGCGAGCGAAAGCATCAAATATCATAGAAGTTGAGGGGGGTGAATATCGGTGTCACACAAAGGTGGCGCTATAACATATGCGGGAGGACTGTTCGTGGCTTCGTTAAATGGACGGTCCTGGATCGACATTCGAGGACGGGTTCGCACCTCGTTTCCCCGTGACCAACAACCAGTACGCGACGCCAAAGCACGCGGCAGATGCGACGGCACAGAGAACCACGAGACTGGCCATTCCCCGGTCGTATTTGAGGGATGCTTGCGCCGTAATGGTCGGGTCCGAGTTGGCCCGTAGCTTCAATGGCAGCGTCAACGGCGCCCTTGCATCTCTCTCTTCCAGGCGGATATTTCGATTATGAAGGCGGTAACCGCCTTTTTCGGCCAGGACAGAGGGTGAGGCGGTCTGGGGTCGATTAGAAAGCATAATTTGGAGGTTGGCCGGCTACTTGGTCTTGGTGATGGCTTGAGCAGCTGGTGAGCGCGGTGAGCGAACCTTGCAGTCTCTTCACGTGACGATGCGCGTTCGGTCTGTGCGCTCATGTGCGCTCCTGATCGTCTCGTCTTGATCGGTTACCACCATCGCTATCATCTTGTCCCCTCTTTCGCGCTTCAGCAATGGTGCGTCTACAAATCGTATCCTTTATGCTTACGATGATGACCTGTGGTTCTTTCCTCAGGCTTCCCTACACTTCTGCGCTGAGTGCAACAATCTGCTCTATCCCAAAGCCGACCCTCAGCGCCGGACCATGGTTTACGCATGTCGCATATGTGACTTCAGCGAGATCGGGGACAATGCATTAGTATACAAGAATGACTTGCTCACTATTACAAAGTGCTTAATTAGGCTAGGGCCATTCGAACCGCAGCTGACCTACGATTGCTAGAGAGCAAGTCGGCGTAATCGCGGACCTCGGTGCAGACACGACACTAGTGCGGAGCGCGTATTCTCTTCCAGGGACATTAACTAATGTTTTCTTCCAGTCCCATGCGCAAATGGGTTGCCCTCAGTGTGGAAACGAGGAGTACGTAGACTTCTGCTTGGCTTCTATCTCGTGCTGACTCACGTCCCTCAGCGCCGTTTTTTTCCAGGACCAGTCGAAGCGGAAGGAAACGCGCATGATTCTCTTCTTTGTGTGCACGAAATGCAATCATAGCTTCGTCGATCCGAGTCTACCAGACGGGACTATCCCAGAGGGTGTCGAGATGGCGGGCTAGAGTTATTCAGGTCGTCGATGCATCCGAGTCCTTAGCTTGTACTAGTATTATACGTCTGTATGATCTCTGACGCTCCTTTCCTCACGCTAGCTAGTAGATGTGTATTTTATGTCGCTACCCCCTTAGCGCATAATCGAATGGCTGCTTTCCAAATCTCGTCGCCTACTAGCGCACGACATCCGGACACATCCCGGAATGCTGGCCGCATTTACGCCCCGAGTCTATTTTCTGGTCCTCAAATTCCCTGTATGTTTCTCATGAAAACACGATAACATGGCCGCAGCGACCCGAGAGTGAGACCGCCTAAATAAATGTGGCAGGAAGCACGAAGAATCCGATGTTACTACTGTACAGTCAGTCCGTGCATAGTGGAATTATGAGTATAGAACGAGATGCATGCACAGAAGTGTAGCGAGCAGAAGGCATGAAGGTCTGGTGTGGACGAAGTGAGGGCGGGACTTGTCACGACGAGAGAAAGGGGTGTCATACTATAACGTGAAGCGTGGGGAATGTCGGACGAGAGGCAGCAAGTTGTTAATGGCATTTCGCGCGGCTCACGTCCGGCGAAGGATGACAATCGATTGATGGTTGGATCGCAACGGCGAAAAGAATGCACGCTGACGGTGGACAGCGAGTTTACACGTTTAGTCCCCGACAGTCGGGGTACGACCCTCGTCGAGGCGAGCGGTGGCATCAGTCGCCTTCGACTCCTCAGCGGCTTTCCCCATAGTCTTCTTCCTGCGTGAATCACGTAAATAAGACTGGCTGTACGCGCAGGGTTTAATCGTACCTCGTTGGAAGGCGGCTGAGGATCTTCGCGACCGGGCCCTTCTTAGCTTCTTCCTCAGGAACTTGTTCCTTTGATGCCACGCTCATCCAAGGCGGGACTGCGTCCGGCAGCGGCATCTGCATTGCTTCTTCGAGAGTTCCGCGTAGGCCGGTCGTCAAGTCGTCCTCCTTGAGCGACACGAGGCGGAAAAGCGGCCGGAACGTGCGCTCATCGTCCTCGTTGATACGACTCTTGAAGTTGCCGACGGTCGTGCTCCGGACCCAGTGCATGCGTGCGCTCGCCGAGGCCACAGCGCCAGCTGGGGGCTCGACGGCCAGCCCGATCGTGACGCTCTTTACAGTCGCATTACCGAGATAACGGGCGAAGGATGAGCAGGAATGCACTTCAGAGATGACAAGGCAGTGCTTCATCCTCGGATCCTCTAGCAGACGACGCAGGGCACCAGGCGGGCTAATCGCCGTGATTGTGTCTCGGTCCATCGTGAGGACCGCGCCAGGGCCACTCGAAAACTTGAATGACGCTTTGACGCTGCAGTTGGCTAACGCAGGCGTCTGCCTGAAAGGCGGAATAAGTAAGGCAAAAGACCAAACGACAGTGAGGATTAGAGCACGCACCCAGAAACATCCGCAGACATGTCCATCTCTTCTGCATTCTTCGAAGTGATCCATGTCACGCCTTGCGTAGTTGAGCCGCCGTGTGCTCTCGGGTCCGGTATGCCGTGTTTCTTCGCTAAACTGGCACCTGAGTCCTCCGAGTCGTAGATGTTGCCTTCGCGCAAGAAGATCCCTCGAGGAGCCGTACGCCAGAACATCATGCTCCGCTTTCCGCGAGTAAAGTGACCGTAGTCGCCGACTTTAACTTCAATTTCTGGGTCCCATGAAGCATACTTGTTGCTTGAGCCAAAAATGAGTTCAACGTAGAGACGCTCGCTGTTTTTCATGGAGGAGTGGGTATAGAGACAAGAGCGAAGGAAAGTGCCAACAGTAACACGCCGTTTAAAGGGGGCATCCTCCTCGTGTTGCCTGAACTCGTGTTATAAATGGCATTCAAAGGGAGATAAAAGAAATACGCTATTGCACAGAGAGTTACCGCGACTGAAAGGGCAGTCTGGCTGCATGCCAGGTCGCACGGCAAGCCCCGAAGCTATCCCAGCTCCGACAAACACAGATTACCAACGCGTTCCCTCGCTCTCTTCTCTGGCCGTCTTCAGTGCTTTCCGGGACCTGCCCCGGGGTCCGACAGACAGGGTGAGTGCTATGACCTAACCTGCTCATGTCACCTGTGTTCTGCTCTAAGCTTGCTTTTTTTCTTGGTCCTAGTAACTTCTCGTCTAGTTTTCGTCGGCTCACCGTCAATCCTGGTTTAGGCTGCTTGACTGTGACGTTCCGTTTGCACGCCTTCCAAGGAAACACCTATGCCTTCCTCCTTGAAAATTCTCTCAGTTCAAATTTTCCTTCCAGAGGAATGCAAGGGACGTGCTGCTCGCCGCTTGCTCCTAAACAGCGGAGTTTTAAAATCAGCGAAAATTGTCGCTGGCGATCTCGTCATCCTCTCTTCCACACCTCTCTCGGACTTTGGATCTTCTGTGACTCCTTACGCAATCTGCGAAGCATGGCCATCGATGGACCTACCTTCGACCGGTGCGCGGCTTCACTAGGGCCTGCGCGTGTTAGCTTACTGGCTCCGGAGACATCGCCGTCTCCCTATCCGTACTTCTCACTGCACAGCTCAAAGAGGGATCCACGGCTTTCCTTGCGCCTCTTTCTGAAAGCACACTTCCCTTTCCTATCTCGACCTCGCAAAGATCTTGTATAGCAGAGGCACTCAGATTATGTGAGATCGACTCGTCAGGATCGCCCACCTCCGCGCCAGCAAAGATTTCGAAGGCTGGGAAAGGCAAGAGTAGAGACTGGCTTTCGCTGTTGATAAGGGAGACGCTTGGTTCACCTCATTTCTTTCTGCCCATCCCACTCTGCTGATGATGTCTAGTCGACCACAAATATGTCACTCCTTCGCAAATCATCGCGATTGAATTCGAAGGACGATCTCGTTGCTTCTCTGTCATATCTGTGTCTATACGCATATTAAACGGCGATAAAATTCCGGAACTATTATCGCAGGATATGAGCAATCTTCGTGTTCACGCGCTCCCCTCTCTATGCTTGATTGACTGGGATACTACAGTGTCAATCGAGGATCCGGCGAAGTTTGCGACGCAGAAATGGCATCATAAGGTGTGTGTGCCTCGGCTCAACCACAGATCTTCCTTACTCTCTTCGTCTAGTCTGCCGTTGAGGCGCTTGCACCAAATTCGACCGCCGACGCGTACTCATCGGTCGGGGGCCTGACGCAACAGATTGAACTAGTCCGTGACCTTATTGACATCCCGCTTATGCGCCCAGCGCTCTTCCGGCACTTCGGTTGGCATTATCTGGCTTTCCCTTCTACTATACGACTCTGACTTCCTCCCTCAGGGCTCAAACCGCCTCGCGGCATTCTATTACATGGTCCACCGGGAACTGGGAAAACGCACCTTGCGCGCGCCATAGCGTCTTCCACGGGATCTTCCGTGATTATTGTCAACGGACCTGAGCTCACCTCGGCGTACCATGGCGAGACGGAGGCCTCGTTACGACGCGTCTTTGCGGATGCTCGCGAACGCTCGCCATGCGTTCTCGTTCTCGACGAAGTGGACGCGATTTGCCCTCGCCGTGAAGATGGCGCGGGCGGTGAGGTCGAGAAGCGTACCGTTGCGACGCTGCTGACAGAGATGGACGGGATAGAGGCTGAGGGCGACGTCCGCGTCGTCGTAGTCGCCACGACGAACCGGCCCAATGCTATCGATCCAGCACTGCGTAGACCTGGGCGATTCGATCGCGAGATTGAGATAGGTACGGTATCGTGTTTTATGCGGAGTAAGTCTAACGCACTTCACCTCAGGTGTTCCCGACGTCGAAGCCCGTATCTCAATTCTCGGCGTCTTACTCAAGAAGACGCCGAACTCATTGACGTCAGAAGATCTCCGTGCGGTTGCCTCTCGTGCTCATGGGTACGTCGGGGCAGACTTAGCAGCCGTCGTGCGTGAGGCCGGTACATTGGCTATCAAGCGCCACCTGGCTCTCTCGAATACCACTGGCGTCGCTGCTGTTCCCGGCGCCCTCACAGTGTCCGACCTCGAGGCTGCACTTCCGAGCATCCGTCCCTCTATGCTTCGCGCGCACCTCCTAGACGCTGCGCCCGTGCGCTTCTCGGACATCGGAGGTCTCGACAGCACGATAGCCCGCCTGCGGGAATGCGTCGAGTGGCCGCTCGTGCACGCCCAAGCGCTTGCAAGGCTAGGCGTACGCGCTCCACGCGGCGTTTTATTGTGTGGTCCTCCGGGATGCTCGAAGACCGTGCTGGTCCGAGCGATCGCGACAGAGACAGGCGTGAACTTCGTTGCCGTGCGTGGGCCGGAGGTATGTTGCGCCGTCTTCATCTCCGCCCTTTATGTCCGCGGTAGTAAACCTTCGCGGCAGCTCGTGAACAAGTACGTTGGTGAATCGGAGCGTGCAGTGCGGGAGGTCTTCAGGAAGGCACGCGCAGCCGCGCCGTCGATCATATTCTTCGTGCGTTTGGTTCATATCACACCCCGTGGGGAACACCGTTCATCGTTGCGCGGTCGCAGGATGAAATTGACGCATTGGCCGCCGCCCGCTCCAATGGCACCGAGAGCGGCTCGCACACGGGTGTGCTCATTAGCCTCCTGAACGAAATGGACGGCATTGAAGAGCTAAATGGAGTTACCGTCATTGGTGCAACGAACAGACCGGATGTCCTGGTGTGTGTCGTATTATGTATCCTCACTCCCGCCATCCCATTTATGTCTGCGGCTCTCGCGTCATTGCTTACGCGTCTGACCGCTCAGGACTCTGCGCTCATGCGCCCCGGTCGTTTCGACCGGACATTGTACGTCGGCCCACCTGACCATGCAGGACGCGTCGAGATTCTTAAGATACGTACGCGGAAGATGAGTGTCGACCCCGAACTTGACGTCCACGCTATCGCAGAACTGGTACGTCCAGCGCGTCTGCAGGGTTCCAAGCACGCCGTTCGCGGTGCTTCCTCCATCTCATATCCGCGCGTCAAACACGTCCTCCTTTCCGCCTTTTCCTGGGCTGCAGTCACGTTCTGTCCCCTCGCTCGCGCGTCAATTGGAATCCTTTCACCCGCTCACGTACTTTTCTTAGACCGACGGATGCTCAGGCGCCGAAATCTCGGCTCTCTGTCAGGAGGCAGCACTGCTCGCCATGCAAGCCAACATAGAGGCACCCTATGTGCGTACACAACACCCCTCAGCTCGTACCCTAAACTCACAGCTGCCTTACAGGTCCCCCAGTCCGCATTCCTTGAGGCAGCGAGGCGCGTCAAGCGGCAGATCACGCCCGAGATGCTCCGCAAGTTCGAGCGCTGGAGCGCGCAAAGCTAGCCGCTGGATGCGTTCTCGAATCGCGGCGGACGGCAGGAACTTTTGTTGATATATACGTACGCGAAGTGCATATTTGCACATTCACGGTGATTGTGCCGCGTGATATGAACATAGGCGGGCTGAGGTGTAGGTTATTCATCTGCAGTGAACTTCCCCTTGACCGATCGCTACTCTCCTACTAATCACTGCCCGTCCGGGATGAGTTTTGGCTACCAAGCAGGCGACAAGTCAAGTTGGAGCGTCGGCGTCAACCGCGAGCTCTTGTGGGGCTTTCTGACATAATGCAAGCCATTCTGGAAACGAGTAGGACGAAGTGCCGTCCTAAGAGGGGAAGTGACTGGTTAGGGTGTAGTGATCGGCTGGGGATAGTTCACCGTACGCCGCAGCCGGCGAGCTTTATTGCGTTTGTCTTCCCGCGTCGAGTTTCACATTTCCCGTACTTTGCATCTGATCTTCAGTGTCTGGCTTTGTGCTTCACCGCCCGAGGACCGCTAGTCACATCGGATTGAAACTTGTTTCCTTAAGTCTAATCGCGGCGGCAAGTCAAGCTACGGCCGTCGCCTCCCACGTCGCACCGCGCTCAATCCACTCCTTGGCCGCCAGCCACTCGCAGTATCACGTCACCGGTAGCATGCGTGCCGCTGATCCACCACTGCCACGGACGGGGTTCCCGCTTGGCTCTACGATGCCTGCGGCAGTTGTCGCTGAAGGGCGTCGCCACGACCGACGCGGGCTTTTGTCCCTCGGCGACGGGTATAAAAGCGGCGAGCGTAGGCTCCGCGAAGCCTCACCGCGCCGCCCGCTCCCTCGCTAGGTACGTCCCTAGTGCTCCGCACAGCACCCGGAAGCTGACGCCGCGCTGTCTGCTAGTGGCCCCCGCGCCCCCCTCTGTTCTCTCTGTTTTCCCGCCCTACCCGCCTCGTTCTCTCTGTCCTTGTTTGTCTCGCCTGTCCGTGCCCTACTCGCGTCTATTCCATCTCCTACTAGAATACACGCCTCGGCATCTCTTCCCGGCTCTGCCCTTTTCCCCTCGCCCGCTTTGCGCCTGGATCACCATCATGTACCATAGTCCTGCCGTCCTCCGACCACGCCAGCCCGATTAGAGTGCAAGCACGCGGCGACGCGTCGTCCATGTACTACAAGTCGATCGTTGCTGTTGCAACACGTACGTCAAGCGCAGCGAGCCCAACATTTCGAACCGGCCGAGGAGAGTGGAAACACGCTTAGCCAAGCAAAGCTTGAGGTAGCTATGCGACCACATAGCGTGCAGATTACTGTGGTCGCATCCCCCATTTCTGCGACTCGTCGGGCATATGGCAGGGGTAAGTTCCTTGGAAACGTCCCATAATACCTGGCGATGACACTACCGGAAATAAGACTTGTATTAGCTACATACGTTTTATAGTAATCGTGGGAAACACGGCAACGAACTGGCGCCGTAGGGCATAGGCGTCTGACCGCCGACATATCCCTTGGTCAGTCACCTCACTCATCGCCATCTTTACGCGCACACTTCTCTCTCTGCTCACGCGTCCGAGAGTCGGGCCCCTCTCGAATCAAGCGCGTCAATAGACAGCATCGCGTGAACGCGCTGACGCTAGGCTCCCGACCTTTATGTTTTCTGACTGGGCAGGTAGGCCATCTGTATTCGGCCAAGACTTAGCTCGGGGTTATTACTCACAGTTAATCATCGTTATTCGTACAATCCCCTTCGTAAATCCCCTTTCTCTGCTTGATCTGAGCTTGAACGACGCTCGTTAGCATCTGAGATTCTCGTCATCTTAGGAGTCTACAGTCAGCAGGGTGGTTTGTCAGCAGTTATCGCGCGATGGCGCTGCGCCAGTGCTGCGCCCCGAGGCGTGCGCTGACGATGAGATGGCGCTCTTCGCGCGATGTGTACTTGCCGTGTGAGGGTCGACCTTGATGGCCTGTACGGTCTCAGTGGCTCGACTACGGCAGTATAAAGCTACGCCTTGACATCCCTCGATGTTCGCATTCAATCAACGCGACCTCCCAGCCCTTGTCCCAGCCTCTGTAACCATCTCATTCGGCTTGACCGATAGACAGACATGTCCGGTAACGGGATCAAGACCATCGCTCTTGCAGGCGTCGGCTCGATCGGCGCATTCATTGCAGAGGAGCTGCTCACCGCGAAGGCGGCTGGCGCCCTCGACGGCGTCATTATACTCACCCGCGCCGTCCGTTTTCCTGGCTTCCGCTGTACGACGCAGCATCAGCTGACCTGACCGTTGCGCTTAGGGCGGTTCAAATGACGCTGTGGGCCAATACGCCGCCAAGGGCGCGCGAGTCGAACATGTCGATTACGCGGACGAGAGCGCGCTCGCCAATGCTCTCCGCGGCGCAGCTGCCGTCGTTTCGACGCTCGGCGCAGCGGCGATCGTAAACGAACAGCTCGCGCTTGCGCGGGCAGCAAAGACTGCAGGCGTGCAGCTGTTCGTGCCGTCAGACTTCGGGAACAATAACGAGGGCCAGACGCGCGGCCTCTTGGGAGTGAAGGCTACGCTGTATGCAAAGATCGAGGAGCTCGAGCTTGCGTGGGCGACATTCTACACTGGTTTGTTCGCGGACTTTGGTTTCGTACCGTGCGTCGGCGGTCGTCCTCTGTCGGTTCGTTCGGGCTAATGTACTGCGTGGCCAGCCTCCTCGGGTTCGACTTCGAGAACGGTGTCGTCACGGTCGGTGGGGACGGCAGCGTGCCAGTTTCGTTCACGTCGCGCAGGGACATCGCGCGGTTCGTCGTGCACGCACTTACGACGTTTCCACTCGAACAGTTGCGGAACAAGTTCCTGCGCATCGAGGCGTCGCGCAAGGTGCGCCTGTCTTATCTTCCTTTGCATCCTCCGTCCAACGCATCCACACGAATAGAACTTCAACGAGATCGTGAGCATCTACGAGCAGAAGCATGGCAAGAAGCTCGAGGTGCGCTATACGCCAGCGGAAGAGCTTAGGGCACGCTTGGAGAAAAATCCGCTCGACTTCTTCGCACTCCTGCACCACGAGTGGATAGAGGGTCGTGGAGCCGTCGGCTCGCCGGTTGACAACGGCAAGTGGCCAGAGTGGAAGCCAACGCCGGTGGATGAATTCTTGTAGGTCGTGGATGGGGAAGATGAGATAAATATGTGCGCATGTAAAGATGTATGTGTGCTAAGACTATGTACGTATCGTGCTGACTAATACGTGCATCGCGTGACCGCTAAGTTGGTATATTCGTACGAGGGGAACATGGGGAACCCGGAGCTCGGGCACGCCCTTTCGAGCCTCTGTAGCGGACGAGAGAGTAAGTAGGTTCGCGGCATGGCGTACATTTTCAGAGGGATGGACGCCGGACGGGCTGGAGCGTACACTCGAGCGGGGTGACTGGCCGCATGCTCTAGGGAGCAGCATGGGGCGGGCTACAAACAGTCATACGGACCTCATCAGAAGGCGCACTTTTCTTCTCTTTTTTTTTGTACTGGGTCAAACATAGGAGCTGAAAGGCAGAGAATGGTGCGCATGTCACAATAGAGCATTTGGACGTTTGTGCCAGTGTGCGCGCTGGGGAAAAAGACGACAATTTAGAGAAACCCTAGTCTAAGGGCTGGAGCCGAGCCAACAGAATCTGCGGCCGAATGGGAGACGTCGGGTAACGAATCGGACAAGCTAGGCCGCCCTCCGAGTGCCGCGACGTCCGCTCGGAACTACTCTTCAACACGGACCTCCACCACACGATGCTCAAGCCGTCAAGAGTCACCCGTGCGTCGTGACACGTCTTCGCCCTTCTCTTCAGCTTATACCCCCCTCATACCACAGGCGTCGCGCGCCCGCTGGGCCGCAGGACGTTCGCAACTGTCCAGGACCCGCCCGTACGACGCTACGGCGGGCTTCGGGACCAAGATCGTATCTTCACAAACGCTCACAGCCGCCACGACTTTTCCATAAAGGGTGCCATGGTGCGCTCTCTTTTTACTCGCCGTCTTTCGCGTGTGCGCTGACACCCGTTTCTTCATCCGCCCAGGCGCGCGGCGACTGGCACCGCACAAAAGACATCATTCTCAAGGGCGACGCGTGGATCATTCAGACTATCAAAGACTCAGGCTTGCGCGGTCGCGGTGGGGCTGGCTTTCCGAGCGGGCTCAAGTGGAGCTTCATGAACAAGCCCGGCTGGGAGAAGGACCCCAGGTGCGTTCCTCTGTCTGACTTTCGCGTTCGCGCTCCGGGGTGCGTTTCTTGTTGGGCTGAGCGCACCTTCTGCTACCCCCTGTTCGATTCTGACGCGTGTTTTTCCCACTCCTGCGTCCGCCCGCCCGTGTGTCTCCTAACGGTGGATCCGTAATTGGCCGACGCGCACTTGGCCGCCCACCCCTCGATCCCGTCCCACATCGGCTGACTTCCGCTCCCCTTGCAGACCGCG
This sequence comes from Vararia minispora EC-137, assembly GCA_022160365.1. Taxonomy (NCBI): domain Eukaryota; kingdom Fungi; phylum Basidiomycota; class Agaricomycetes; order Russulales; family Lachnocladiaceae; genus Vararia; species Vararia minispora. Next base: position 39,288 of record MU273719.1, read on the forward strand.
CTATCTGGTCGTCAACGCTGACGAGGGCGAGCCGGGAACGTGCAAAGACCGTGAGATCCTGCGTGGCGACCCGCATAAGCTCGTCGAGGGCTGCCTTGTCGCCGGGCGCGGCATGAACGCGACCGCGGCGTACATCTACATCCGCGGCGAGTTCACGCAGGAGGCACGCCACCTGCAACAGGCGATCGACGAGGCTTACAAGGCTGGCTTCCTCGGCAAGGATGCTTGCGGATCCGGCTATGCCTTCGACGTCTACATTCACCGCGGCGCGGGCGCATACATCTGCGGCGAGGAGACGGCGCTGATCGAGTCTATCGAGGGCAAGCAGGGCAAGCCCCGCCTGAAGCCGCCTTTCCCGGCGGACGTCGGTCTCTTCGGCTGTCCGACGACCGTCGCGAATGTCGAGACTGTCGCCGTCGCGCCGACAATTGCACGCCGCGGCGCAGTATGGTTCGCGGGCTTTGGCCGTGAGCGCAACCAGGGCACGAAGCTCTTCTGCGTCTCCGGGCACGTTAATAACCCCTGCGTCGTCGAGGAGGAGATGAGCATTCCTCTGAAGGACTTGATTGAGAAGCACTGCGGAGGTGTGCGCGGGGGATGGGACAACTTGCTTGGCATCGTCCCCGGCGGGTCGTCCGTGCCGATCATCCCGAAGGATACATGCGCGCAAGTCTTGTACGTGCTTCCTCTGCTCCCCTTCGCCGCAGGGCCCGCACTGACGTTGCCCGCAGGATGGACTACGACTCTCTCAAGGATGCACAGACCGGCCTCGGAACGGGCGCAGTTATCGTTATGGACAAGTCGACTGACCTCGTTCGCGCGATAGCTCGTTTCTCGCATGTGCGTCCCTCCGCCTGCGTCCCTCGTTTGCGCGTCGCTACTGACGACCCCGGGCAGTTCTATAAGCACGAATCGTGCGGTCAGTGTACGCCATGCCGTGAGGGCACGACATGGATGATGAACATGATGGACCGCTTCGTCGACGGCCGTGGGCACTCGCGCGAGATCGACATGTTACTCGAGCTGAGGTACGCTTACACCTCCCCGCCCTACTCTCCTCACCGCCGGCCTCTTCTCTTCCTCACCCTCCCACCCACAGCAAGCAGATCGAGGGCCGGACGATCTGCGCGCTCGGTGACGCGGCAGCGTGGCCGATCCAGGGCCTCATGCGCCACTTCCGCCCGCTTGTCGAGCAGCGCATCGAGCAGTTCCGCGCGCACGAGGGTCCCGTCCTCTTCGGCGGCCGTCTCGCACGGGAGGCGGACCCAACCCTCGCGCTCCCGGACAACCTCGGCGCACACCTCGGTGAAGTCGGCGCGCCGCCGCCACGAGCGCTTTAGGTTTGGTGTAGGGATGGTGTGGTACGCGCAGTCGTCAGACAGTGTACTACTGCCAATCATGATATGAGCTTTCTCCGGTATTTACATGCAGGCGCGAGAGAGCAAGAGGTGTTCGAGCTGTTGTTCGTAGACCGGTCGCGAGGGTGTAGAGCGTAGGGCTTGAGCGAGGAACTGCGAGAGCGGCGAGGCCTCGCTTGTCGGCGGCGTGAGAATGTATACGTGTTTAAGAACCCCTATCCAGGGTTAGGGTCAGTTAGGGTTGCAGTTTTGAAAAGGGTTTATATTATATACGTGCTTGAGGACCCCTAGCCAGGGTTAGGGTTGGTTATGCTTAGAGTTTCGGAAAGAGATGGCCGGTAAGGGAGTGGACGGGAACCGGCGAGTGGAACTGCGAAGTAACAGAACATATTATATACGTGCTCGAGGACCCCTAGCCAGGGTTAGGGATGGTTATG
>MU273720.1:0-41483 GCA_022160365.1 Vararia minispora EC-137
ATTCACTGCTGGTAATAAAGTTTGACAGGTCCGAGGTTTGAATCCCAATGGTGTAGGTATGTCAAATATAAAGTGATATGGCTTGTAAGCTAGTGTAGTGATTGTAATAGAGTTTCATTTTTACGTACATCGCTAATACCTGCTTGCAAGCAACGTCACCTCTCGTAATACTATCATAATCGGTCCTTATAATAGCCCCTTATGATAGGTCCTTTGATGCTTATGAGTGTTATAAGCTACCGGGCTTAATTATGGCGATTATAGCGCTTATAAGCGCTTATAAGCGCGTTCCCAGTTTTGCGACATCGTTGTGTGGCCTTTGATCGGGGAGGCTGTAGGCAAAGGCGTCTGAAGGGCCGCATGCCCATCCAGGTGATCGATGAGCGTGCAGCTGGTCGCGCGGTCTGGGTACGGCGATCACGTAGCAGAGAAGACCTGCCCATGACTAAGTAGAGGGATGTCTGTGGCGAGTCGGAACGTTCGCTGGCTATGCTCGGAGCATGGCAACGATAGAGTTGTTGAATTCCGTCGGCTACAGTACATGAGGTGAAGGGCAGAAGCAGCCCTCACTACGCATACTGGCCTCAAGACATCAACTTAAACGCGCAGTCAGGCACAGAAAACCCTCAACCTGCCCATTGTTTTACCCGTTCAGCGCACAGTAGATCTTTGAGAGGCGGCATGATTAACCAGGAAGCGGACGGTAGATGCCTGCGTCCTTAAATAAAAGCTAACAGAGTCTGCTTGTGATTTTTTGTTAAGAAAATCCGGGAAACTCGAACTCAGCTGGACTCGGACGTGCTGACAGTCGCGAGACTTGATACTGTAATACGGCGAATCGGGGAAAATGTGCTGAGGTTCTTGGGTGAGTGAAGCCGGCATGTTATCATAGTAACAAAGATGCAGTAATGCAACTATCTAATAATCCTCTTGCAGTCCTTATGCCAGTGTACAGCCTCTATCCGAGCCGTCCGCATTTCCACACTGTACGTTGGCTACCCTTACCTCAAACGCCGGGATAGATGGCTTCTTTCCCGGTAAGAATCGAATTCACGACCTTCTGATTTAAACTTGTACTACAGTACCTAGGCGATCAGTGAGCGATACAGTTGAAAAAAGACCACGCAAAAACGTCACGAAATCTTCTTTGCCGACATAGAAGAAAGACACAAGCCGCCAGTATGGAGTCGAATAAGGCTGCGCTGGCCAATATGTTTCGCAAATGTCACTGCTGATCGTTCAACATGCCCAGCCGACTAAGTTTCCAAAAGAGTGTACGTAAAGTAAAAGAAGTCTGTGGTCCTCATTCGAGAGAGGATATCTTCATGGATGCACCGTTGCTCACAACCCATTGGCGTCTTGTGCTATTGGAAAAGCAACAATACAGCCCCAAATTGTAGTGCCATAGGAAGATCACACGTGAGAATGTGTATTTAACCAGAGCGAGCGGCGAGGAGCAATGATGACGGTTGCGCGAGGAAAGGACAATATTACTGGTGGTCATGGTTGTGAGAGCGCACGTGGCAAACGAGACGCACCTCACCTTTTCCAGCAACCCCGCCCACGCCGGGTCCTTCGCCCTACAACAACAACCCCTTCGGCAGTGAAGCGAAATGGTACGATTGAGCAGATTGTCATGGATTTGACTGCGGTCCTGACCTCCGGCGTTAGCTGCCTCTCTCCCTCCTTAACGCAGCACAAAACAAGCCCATGGTGTGTGGTCCTCCTACGCTGATGCGCAGTGCGAAGTAGACACACGCGTCCAGCTTGTTGAATTGAAGAACGGCGAGACCTTTAACGGACACCTGGTCAATTGCGACAACTTCATGAACATAACTTTAAGAGAAGTATACCAAACAAATGCGGATGGTGACCGGTTCTGGAAAGTCAAGGAGTGCTATATTCGCGGAAGCACGGTACGTGGCACGCGATGAGAAATATTGGTCCGTACGACAGTGATATCTCCGCAGATAAAGTACCTACGCGTACCGGATCAACTGCTAGATGTAGTGAAGGACGAGCAGAACAGGGCCCGTGAGGCGAATCGTAGCGTGAGAGGTGCCCATGCTGGTCCTGGCGGGCGAGGTGCGTAACGGTCATCTAGTACCTCTTCATATCACCTCACGTGTCATTCGGATAGGGCGTGGCGGTATGCAAGTTCGTGGTGGTGAGCTGGCATTCCCATTATCTGTATGCCTGTGGCTAATTTTTGTTGAACAGGCCGTGCACGCGGTGGACCTATAGCACGCGGAGGTCGGGGTCGGGGCCGTGGTATATGAGTCTAGTGCGTCCCATGCGCACTTTCCTCGTTGTATTCTACTATGTCCGTTGCCACTGTAATATCTGGACGATCCATCTGCTGCCTCGCTGTCCTCAAACTACTGGATACCCACGATTAAGCCAACGCTACTAGGCCTAGGGCTTGATGCACCCGTCTCAGTTGAATGGTACGGCATACAGGCGCGCAACGAAACCAAACTCTACAGTACAGTACGCATGCCAAGCTCTGCCTGCGGATCCATAAACAGCCTATTAGCGATCGTGGACGCCAGGATCCTCTTCGACCACAAATCTCAATATGCTTTTTCCCCTCTCGTCTACGGCCGGTACCCACTTTCCCTAGATCCTTTTGTCAGGTTTTTGTGCCCATGGCACATGTACGGTCACATACGATGTATTGCTGTGGACCCATTGATAGCTTCCGGATGCACGAACCACGTCGCAACATTAAGTCTTCCGCATCTTTCTTGCTGAAGAGTGCGGCAGGTGAGTTCGGTGCATATACCCGTACTGCCGACGGATGATTGGGCATCCATGAGACGTGTAGCTTGAGCGTGTGCAGTGACTGAGCTGCTTCGATCGCGCCGTTAATGGCGGCCTGTGATTGATTTTAGCCCTACTTGCGAGATGCGCGGGCTCGGCGCACCGCATTTGAGCTTGTTACAGCACATGAGAGTTCCTCCAGCAGCGGGAAGTGTATTGATATGAAGGCGAGATCCGCAAGTGCTAGTTGACTTTGATTAACGCAAAATCGCTGCAGTGTCAGGCTATGTATCTTTGCTAGGGTTTGCAAGAAGCGAGACGGTATTGTCATATATCCTTGCGTGGAGAACGCGTTAAGCGTGAAAGATTCCAAAGAGGTGCTTGGGATGAGTTGCTGCAACCAGTTCCAGAGCTCCTTGGGGCCTTGCAGATCGACTGAACTTGTGCGCACTGTCAATCGGCGTAGGCGCGGCAGCGTTACTGAATAGTCCGTGTTTTGGACAGCTGTCCTACCAAGATATTCGGTGTCCAGAGAGACAAGTTCAGGTAGGCAAGCCAGGATGTGGTACATCGCGGAGCTTGGCGCCCCTTTTAGCCGAAGATCACGCAGGCGGGGAAGTTGTGCAAGCACAGAAATGAGAACGCCCGCGGGAACGCCGGCACAGCGCTATACCACTTTCAGCTGGCATACAGAGGCGTGTGTACTAATACTTACCCCAAGTTCGAGCTCGGTCAGTGTGCCGCCCAGTAACGGCGCCCATCCCTCCAAGATCTGCGGCGGTCCATCCATACACCATACCGCAACCTTTGTTAACCCCGGCATTCGGTTCAATTTCTGCCAAACCCGATAGCCAAGATCGCTGTAGGTCCGGATCGTAAGAGCGCGGAGGTTCGTGCGCAGGAGGATATCGAGAAACCTCTCGAAAACAGCGGGGCTCGAAGGCCTGTCGTCCGACCATGTAAAGGAGCGGATGTTGCTACACAGGCATAGCGCTTCGAGCGCAGCGGGAGTCAACTGCGGGTGGTCCGTGTGCAGAGCGCCTGAAGGATCTTCGTCAGTGTGTCGTGCGCAAGGGGCGGGACAGCGTCTGTGGACGACCTGTCAGAAGAGTTGGGGCACCGATGCGCGTGTCGCTTCCGCCTGACGCGCGCTGCGGACCGGAGCTTCAGGGCAAAGGTACCTCACCTGCTTCGTGCACATACCACACATGCCGCGCGAGCTGGGGACGTTTAAGCAGCGTGGTGGCGGGGTGCACCTACGAGCACCCTGTCAACTTGAAGACAACCAGGGTCTAGGGCATCGAGGCTACTCGCCTGCTTGAAATCCTTCCCATACGTACGTGTGTCCGAGTCGAGCTCGCGATAGAGAAGAGGCATCGCCGCGCGATTGAGAGCCTTGCACACGAGGGCCGCCGCGTGTAGATCTCGCCGGTCGTCGAGCTGCTCAAGGACAGCAAAGTAAACATCCCAAAATAGAGAGACGGAACAGTGCCCCTCCCCTGCCATGTCGGTTGGCTTGAGTTGACGCATACCAAACAAAGGGGGTGAGGAACCGGTCACTGAGACCATGGTCGCATCTAAATCATGGTTTAAGAGCAAGGGCGGCGACAGAAAGGTGCGCGTGTGCACGGTCACGGCGTTCGGCGCTCAGCATTCGATGTCGCCGAGATCGCCGAGGGCAAAGACCTGGTCATCAGGTCCGGAGATATGGTTTCATACAAATTTGAAGCAGATGACAATGGCTTTCTGCAGCGTGATGCCATGAGGCACCTCGTTGAGAACGAGGTCACCATTGATGTCGCAGTGAGCCTGGCAGCACAAGCCTGAGAGCACTGGTCCGCTGGAAGGTGACCACGGCGCAACCTTCGCAAACACCAGGTCTGTGGCACGTCGGGAACCACTATGCCACAGTAGTCCATTCAGAATACGAGTATACAGGTGCTACTCGTCCTCGCCTACTGAACAGCACACTGAACCCGCTCAATCTTCCGAGTTGACCACCGTTTGCAGACGAGTTGCTAGAAATCCAATCGAAAGCCCTGCTAGTCACAGGATGCAGTAAACCTCTCGCTACGCAGCCCTTGCACGTGCCTCACACGTCCTGAATACAGAAACCGTAAAACTTCTCCGGAGAAGATGAAAGGTAGATAGCAAGCAGCCCGGGAGCACGCGGACTAGTACTATCGTCTGTGCATGTACAGCACGTGAAAGGGTACGTACGGTCTTTGTGCCTGCCAGTCGCAGCCGACATCAATGTCGACAAACTGGGCCGAAAGCGCACATGTAAAACAGACGTACAACATGTGAATGATGTGGAGATTACTCGAAATGAGCAGACGATGTGCACGACACGACCTGGCCGTTGCGGCCGCCATCCGATCGTCGTCGCGAGCAACTTGAACAGGAGCCAAGACACGAGTTGAGCGGTTTCGACGCGCTGATAAGATGATCATCACTATCTCGACTTCAACCGACTTGACACCGAATCAAGCCCCGAGTCAGATTCTACGCCTGCCTCTCCATCGACATACCCAGGGACGTGCCAGCTCACACCCCAACCCCCACCATGTCCCCCCACCACGTTGATAAGGCCTCCGGGTCCGACACGACCGGCGATGGCACATTCGACGCACCGTATCAGACGCTTGGCTTTGCGCTCTTCACACACGGACAGGACGAGAAACTGCTTGTGCGCAACGATGCTCAGTCGACATATGAGGAGCCGACACAGTCAGCGTTGAAGAAGGCGAAGAAAGACGCCGATGGACTCGAGAAGAAAAAGAAGAAAGCAGAGGAGATCGCTGCGAAGGAGGCAAAGGCGAGTAGCGCGGAGAAGGAAAAGCAGGAAAAGAGGCTCGAGGAGAGCAAGAAGATCAAACTCATAGATGACCCTGCGCTGCCTGCAGCAATAAAAGTAAGGTTCTGGCAGCTATATTAGGCAGTTGGAAGCTTGGTTGTGTTGTGATGGCGCTACCTGCATGGAGCACCCGTCGCGTGCCGTTATCTCTATGCTTTCTGACGCTTTTCGCAGTCAAAAATCAACAAGCTTATTTCTCTACGCGACAACCGCGTCCGCGTCTTCGGATGGGTGCACCACGTCCGCGACCAGAGGGGTATCATTTTCATCGACCTCCGTGACGGCACTGGCTTTTTGCAGTGCGTACTCTCCGGCGATGTCGTGCGTCTACTCCCGCCCGTACCCTTTCGCACTCTGATAGGGGGTAGGCAAAAACGTATGAAGCACTCACACTCACCATCGAGACGTCCGTCGAACTCGTCGGGACGCTCCAGGTGGTACCGGAAGGCAAGTCTGCGCCAGGCGGCCATGAGCTATCTGTAGATTATTGGCGTGTCATCGGTGCTGCACCGGGCGGCGAAGATGCTTTCACCAACCGCTTTAATGAGGTATGCTTATGACAGGCAGTTAGTGGTTGATCTCATGCCACTCCAAGAAATCCGACCCTTCTATCCTAGCCGACCTCCGCCACCTTGTCATCCGCGGCGAGAAGGCCTCGTCTGTCCTACGCCTTCGCGCAATGCTCCTTTCCGCCTTTCGTGCCTCCTACGCGCGTAATAACATTCTCGAGGTCAACACGCCGTGCATCGTGCAGACACAGGTCGAGGGCGGTGCGACGCTGTTCGGGCTGAACTACTACGGCCAGAACGCGTACCTCACCCAGAGCTCACAGCTTTATCTTGAGACGTGTCTTCCTGCGCTTGGGGACGTATATACGGTACAGGAGAGCTTCCGGGCAGAGAACAGGTTCGTGCTATGCGACGGCTTTTGTTAGACGCGCTAATACTGGTTTGAAGCCATACTCGTCGCCACCTCGCAGAGTACACACACATGGAGGCTGAGCTGGCGTTCATCACCTTCGACGAACTGATGACGCATATCGAGAACATCGTGCGCATACGGCTCGCTCACCGTCCTCACGATTTGACGTCCGACAGATCTGTGAAACAGTCGACACACTGATGCAAGACCCCGTCTCCGCGGCACTCATTCAAGAGCTGAACCCAGGCTTCAAGGCGCCTTCCCGTCCCTTCAAACGGATGTCGTACGTCGACGCGATCGCGTGGTTGAGTGAGCACAAGATCCAACACGAGGCGGAGGACGCAGAGGGGAACGTGATCAAGGATGAGGCGGGAAACCCAAGGATGGTCGACCATGTGCTCGGCGACGACATCGCCGAGGCAGCCGAGCGACAGATGACGGACATTATTGGTCTGCCGATCTTTCTGCACTCGTTCCCTGCCGAGCTCAAGGCGTTCTACATGAAAAAAATTCCGGATCAGGACAGCGGCGCCGGTCTCCTGCTAACGGAGAGTTGCGACTTGCTTATGCCCGGAGTTGGGGAGATCGTTGGAGGGTCGATGAGGATCGCAGATTATGAGGAGCTATTCGAAGCGTACAAGAGGGAGAAGATGGACCCGTCGCCATACTTCTGGTTTACGGACCAGAGGAAGTACGGGACGTGTGAGCATGGAGGGTACGGTCTGGGCGTCGAGGTTAGTCAGCTCATTGCCCCGATTCTCCGCATCTCGCTCACGGGAGCTTCAGCGCTTCCTCGCTTGGCTGGCCAACCGTTACACGATTAGGTACAAATGTCAGCTTATGAGAAAAACACAGTCATTGACTTCGAATGTAGGGAGTGTTCTCTTTACCCGAGGTGGCCCGGCCGCGCGACGCCTTAAAGAAGCGAGTATACTACCTAGATCGTATGCCCAGTGTACTCTGTCGCGCTTTCCAGGGCTGTCGTATTGTATTAAAGTAGAGACACATTTTGTTCTCCTTGGCCAACACACTCATTCAACCCAAGACGGTGCTTATTTTAGTCAAAATTGCACCCATATACATTTTGCGCAATCTCCTTCCACTTCGTCCCATCTATCGCATAACTCGCTGTATACGCCGCCTCGAGATGGTGTAGTCTCTTCCCGACAATAACGAGACTGTGCAACGGCTCGCCAAACGTCTCCCGCGGGGCGTCGCACAGCTGTGCGAGAGTGCCGGCGACGATGCGCTCATTGCCTTCGCCACCACCAATACGCGAGACTGCGATGGCGAGCGTGGTATCGGGGGCGAGGATGCCGGCTTTGCGGGATTCTTCGACTTCGAGGAGTTGGGAGACAGCAGTAGGTATGGACATATAGCGCGGCGGCTCGTAGATCTTCCTCCCCCTACCCGCATGATCAGGTCCCTGGACGTATACTGTGTAGAATATATAGGAGATGCACCGTACGAGGTTCTCCTCACTCTGCTCCTTCACTTTGATGTCCAGCAAGACGAGCGTGTGCATTCCGAGCTCCGCGTTCTCGCGCACGCGGTCGTAGAAGCTATCCGGCCGCCACGATTCCGTGAAAAAGACGAGCGAGACGGTCTGGCCGAAGCTGTAGAGCTGCAAGCCGCAGGCGCCCACGGCGTTCATAATCGACGCATTGTGGATCACGCGCGTCGGGATGCCTTGCGCGCGGGCGCGCAGGATGATGTCGGTGTGCGTCGTGGCGCTGAGAGTGCACCCGTCGCATTAGATTGGAGGAGTGGCGGGGAAGAGCGGGCTGAGATACCCGAAAGGGTCGCCGACGACGAGGAGAGAGACGTCCTCCGTGGCGGCGCGGCGCAGGATCTCGTCGCTCTCTGTCTCGACCATATCCCGATCAGCAAGTATCAGTTCCTTCCCATAGAAAGCTTCCTGGACTGTAGCGGTTAGTTGCCTCTCGACCGGGGCATTACACGGGTGGACGTGCCAGACGCTCTTTAGGAACCATGAGGATGCTAGTGTATGCTTCGAGGTACACGCGTGAGGAGCCTTTTATGGCCTTCACAGGCAGCACGTTTCATTAGTTTACAGCATGGATTGAGAGAGATCGAGGAGCGCACTTCAAGACCGCGGATTGTGATGTCCTTCTCATCGCAGAGGCCGAGACCGATTACGTAGAACATCGCCGTAGCGAAGCTAAACAGCAGCAAAACAAGCCAACTAAATTATTGAATCTCAAGACGGCGCGACATGACGCGCCGAGCTCGCCGAGTCTGGTCAGGCCATGGCCCACCAGTCTTCCCACACGACCACCCGTCTCTTCTCTGCTTTCCCTGCTCACTGACCAGACGAACTGCTCGGCTAGCACGGATGATGTCGCGCTTTTCACGCACGTTCATCGTTGTCATCGTCGCCCTCGTACGTTCGCCGTCCGCCGGCCTCCGCGTTGCCCGCTGACATTTTGGCAGTTTCTCGTCGGCTCCATCGCGTTCCTCCATCCCCGCTCCCGTTCATACTTTGATCCGCGCACGGGCGACCTCTTTGACGACGGTGGCGTGGAGCAGGAGTTCCACATCTTGCCTGTCGGAGACGTTGAAGTGAATGCGCATCTCGTGGAGGGCTCGGTGCCTGGCGGCGGGGTGCACGGTAAAGTCGTCATGCCGAAACTGGGGAATGCGACGGCCAAGTGTGTCTTCTGTCTACGTTTGGTGTCGATCTGGTGGTTGAGGGTATTGATCGGGCAGGGCGGAGCTTGGTCGTGCGACGTGGAAACTGCTGTGCGTATATCCAATGTCCCACAACGCGTATGCCACTGAGATCGCTCTGTAGGCACACAATGACGCTGCGCTATCCTGAAGTGAGTGTTTAGCACCGTGCATGCCATGCATAGTTAACTTTCCGTAGGCTCCAACGGATGACGAGCGGGAAGCTCTTAACTCGTACTTCCACCTCATGTCGCGCCTATATCCTTGCGGCGAATGTGCCGCCGAATTCCAAGAGCTCTTGAAAAAATATCCTCCACAGGTCCTCGCATTGCATCTCTGCCCCCTCCATCCACGTCTCACCTATCCCCTTGCAGACATCGTCCAGACGCTCTGCATCTCTCTGGCTATGCTCCGTGCATAACCGCGTCAACGAGCGCCTTGGCAAGCCAAGATTTGACTGTGCACATCTCGACGCAACGTACGACTGTGGGTGCGGGGATGACCCAATTGGCAACACGACGGATGTCGCCAAGCTTGAGGGCGACCGAGACAAGGTCACGGGCGCAGGGCTTATAAAGGGCGGCAGATGAAGGTATCCTTGTCGTGGAGTATGGTTGGTGAGCTAATCGGACTGGTTTGTGTACCCTGTAGGATACTGTCGCTCGCTCTCGTGCGTTCTTTGCCTTGGATTCCATATGACGTGTCACTACTTTTTAAGATTTTGTGGCGCCGAGGATGAGTCCCATTCCATCTTCGCGCTTGGGGCACGCGGGTCTGTTATTCCGCACCTCCGCAGACGCTAATGACGCATAATGCTCAACATTCAGGCCGACTAACATGTAACTAACATCATGATACAACTGTGTACACGCCGTTGCGTGCATAGGAAGACAAAACACAAACCAACGACCATCGTCTTTCCATGAATCTAGACGACGTAAACCTTCTCCTTCCGTAATTTGTAGTCCTCGAGCTTCTTGAAGTACTTGGCGCGGTCCTTGCGATCTTGCTTACGCTTCTGCGATCCACGTCGCGCGAGGAGAAAGGAGGTAACAGTAAGCGTCCGCGCCCGCGCGCACGAAGACACGATAGGTTATACCTCGCGCACTTCCTCAGGTGTACTATCCTCCCTACCCGCTCTCCTGGCCGCCCTCTTCCCGCGTCGACCATACGTCGCTTTGCGCCCGGGCTTCTTCACCGGTGCCGCCTTCGTAGAGATCGAGGACTTCTTGGCGAGGCTTATCCTCTCCTCATCCTCGTCTTCGGAGTCGCTGAGCTCGGCAAGCTTCGTCCGGGCGCGCTTCGCCGCCGGCCGTCCATACTTCGTGCCGCGACGTGGTAGCATGCCCTCGAGTCGCTTCGTCACGGCCATCGGGTCCTCATCTTCTTCATCCCCATCCTGCGGCGTCTTCCGCTTGCGCGTTCCGGTCCCTCGAGTACGCACAGCATTCTCCTTGCCCCTTGTCGGCGGCTCGCGCTCGCGCTCCCTGTCCTTCTCCCGCACAGCGTTCTTGCCCTTCTCCTTCTCGCCCTCCGTCTTCTCCTCTTCATACTCGACGTTCGGGTCCGGATTCAGTCCCCGACGCTTCGCAGGAGACGGGCTCGGCTCGCGCGGGCCCATTCCGTCCTCGTCGATGGAGCCCTCGTCCGCGCCGTTAAAAGACGCACTCGCGTCTGCACCGCGTAGCTTGTGTCGCCGCATAGTCACGCTGCTTCGCGCGTTACCGTTGCGCGGTGTCATGGGCGTGCGTTGGATGAGGGGGGTCCGGAGTTCGCCCAGAAGAGGGCGCGCGGCCGTGGGGATGCGCACTGCGAGCGGTGTGCGCGGCGCATCGTCGCTCACTGGCGCGTTCTCGTCATTTCCGTCCTCATCGTCCTCATCGTCCTTAGGACGCGGCCTTAGTGGCGTCGACATGACGAGTCCGAACCCACGCTGCGACGGCGGCGTCGCGTAGAGGTCCTCTATCGAGCTGCGCGAGTAGCGGGGCGAGCTCGAGGGTGGGTCCGGCCGCACTGCGGGTGGCGAGCTGGGGGGCAGGTTGAATGTCGCGGCGCGGGTAGGGGTCGGGTGAGCAACAGGCGATGAGCTGGGAGGGAAGTCGAATGCGGCGGGCGGGGGAGAGGAAGGCGGGTTGAGGTCTGCGAAGGAACGTTCGCCGAAGGGACGACGACTCCGGCCTGAGACAGCTACAGGAGACGATACGGGTGCCTGCTGCACCGTTCGCCGCTGTTGCATGCGAGATTGCTGCTGGATCTGTGGGTGTCGTTGCGTCCGCATCTGCGCAGGCTGTGGCCCACCCTGCGCTTGCGTCCTCCTTGCCTTCACCCTTGCTTCCGCGGCCAGAATACCGAACGGATCGTCCGCGTTTCTGCGTGGTGAGCTCTCTTGCACGCCGCCGTGCGGCTGGAGTATGCCACGGTCACGGCGAGGCGTCCGGACGCCTCGCGGGGCGTCGTCGGGAGCTGGCTGTGCATTCTCGCCATTCTCCTTGTCCGAACTACCAAAAGCGTCCGAATCGAAGACGTACTCCTGGGCGAAAGCATAGTCGGCAGCTATCCTGTGGTTGTCCGAGCCCGCTATTCGGTTCTCCAGGCCTGCAAGCGGGTCGTCTTCATCTTCGTCGCGCTCGATAGCATCTTTCGCCGCGCCGTGCACTGCTCCGCCTGCCGCTCCGCGGATCGCCCTCGCCTCGTAGTCCAATACATCGCTTGCTGCACTATCATCCGACATCCCCGGAGCAAACAGCGCGGCGGTCGCCGCGTCCTTTGCGGACGTTGCCGGTGCCGTGTGGCCATAGCGCGGGCGTTGGGGTGTCTCGAATGAGCGCGAGACAGTGAGGGGCACACCGATGCCGAGAACGTTGACAATGGGTGTCCGTAGAGCTGTCGTGCTGCGAACACGTGGGGTGAGAGCATCGGGCTCCTCATGTTCGGCCGCCTCTTCCTCCTCGACATTTTCCACCACGCCGGCGTCCTCGTCCTCCCCAGTTGCGTACATCTGCTCATCCGTTGGCCAGAACGAGTCCCGGTCCGTGTTCCGAAAGCTCACGTCCTCCACGATCCTATCCGAGCTTGGAGCGAGCGAATGCTCCGTGGGCGGACTCGATGGAGGAAGCGGCGATGTCGGCAGCGGAGGAAAATGCTGTCGGCGGTGGGGAAGATGCGGCGGGCGGGTAGGGCGGGGGGAGATGCTTGGAGTCTCGAGTCGTCGGAATGCTGGGGGTAGCTCCAGCGGCCTTCCGGAACCCGACGGTGGCTGTGGCGGCGGCGGCGGCTCCTTGCGCCGATCGTTACCGTACTTGGCTGGCGTAGCGTACTCGCGGTCGAGCGGGATGTCGCCAAAAACTGTCGGCACGACAGGAGGGCCGGTCGGTTCTCCTACCGGTGCGTCGATGCTCGGTGCGCCGTCGGAGCTAGATTCAGGCAGCGTGGCTTTCTTGCCAATGCGGTGTGCCTTCGGGCGACGAGGGGGAGATTTGTGCGAAGTCGATGGATCAGCAGCGAATGGGTAGTCGCGCGAGAGAGCCAATTCCGGAGCATCGACAGTTGAGGCCGTAGTCTCGATCTTCCATTTGCCTTTAGCGCCGGGCGGGCCAACGCGCGCTACTGCCGGTATAGCAGAGCTAGACGTAGCCAGACGCTCGTGGTCTTCCGCGAGCCGTTTCTCAACGATGGATGCGATGAGAGAAACACTTGCTTCAGCGAGCTTGGGACCCTCCTCGGGTGTCTCCGTGCCGGAAGCCCCGAGGGCAGCATCGAGCGAAACGGGAGCCTTGCCAATGTGTCGATGTTTGGGAGGTGGGGGTGGGCTCAGAAGGGACAGCGATTGGGAAAGCATCTGCGCATCGGATAATCCTGCAAAGGGGAAAGGGTCGGTGACCGGTGTCTGCAGTACGTCATCGTTGGCGTCAGGGGGGGGCACGTCGGCGACAGTGAGATCGGCGGCAGCTGAGGTGTACTTTGCAGTAACTTTTCCCTTTTTCTTCTTGGTGGTTTGCTTGGTGCGTGCGGTTGCTGAAGATGTGTCGGGTGAGATGGGGTTAAGAGATTACAAAACATACCAGGTTCCTGGCTAACGGCTGTGCTCTCCGACTCTCCAACCTCTCTTGTACGTGAAATCTGTCTTGAAGCTCGCTTCACTCGCCTGGCAGCAGGGATAAAAGCTCGGGCATCTCTCAGCGCGTCCTGACCGTCGCTGTCATCTCCTGCGTAGGGCGGATCTGACTTTCGTGAGAGAGCACGCGAGCGACGATTGCGGTGCGCGGTCGCATCAGGCGGTGGTTTGGTTATAAGGACATAGACAGAGGATCTCCTATGCCTCATGTCTTTGCGAGAGCGGGTGGCGGGAGCCATGCCTTTCGAAGTCGGGAGAATGTGTAACCAATTACTATATGATTTAAGGATTCGCAATGGTTAGAAAGTGTGTGAAGCGTACAAGACGAATAAGTTGAGAAAAGACGAATTACGAGATGGAGGTAAGATGGCGATGCTGGGGAAGCGGAGAAAAGGTGATGGACGAGGCAAAGGTTGACGTTGAGGCCTTTGAGGATCCGTGCCGGGCGAGTAAACAGAGTGGCCGTGGGAACAGGCCATTCCCACGTGACCGCATCCATGGCACCGGTTCCTGAGTCAGACTTTTCGGCCAACAAGGAGCTGTCTTCGACTCGACGCATCTCCGAAGGATCCGGCTATGCCACTGTTATAGACTAAACAGATCAGCTACCGATGAAACATGATCTGCTGTACGTTTGGAATAGAGACATCCTCGGTCGGCAAGCAGCCGGACCGAATCCTAAAAAACCAGCTTTCTCGGCGAAACGGAGGATCGCACCATCTCAGTGCGATCGACCCAGGCCCTGTCTTATAAAAACTAGCTCAGACCATGTGGAGTTCGCTAATCCACCACCTTGCCGCGACACCACTTGGTTTCCGCGGTGACGAAGGTTCCTGTACGCCGATCCTTCCGATCCGAGCCAGAAGCAGCGCCAACTTCGACGGTCCCGACGCTTCGTGATGTTTACCCGATGTCCGAGAATGGGGTTCGCCACCCTGTACGAAGGCCGCCAACCCCAACCGGTGCGCACGATCTTCGACGGCCGGCGATGGATGAGCGTGCGGCCTGCGGTGTCTGCATCTTCCTCAGCCGACGGTCCAGGCGTGTCTACTTCCACTTTACGTCACTCCTATCCTAATCTTCTCCGCGCAATCCAGCGGCACCGCGCAAAAAAGTGACCATCCGGCATCTGCAGCAACTGCGAGATATGGGGACGCCGATCACGATGCTGACGGCGTACGACTACCCAACCGCTCGCGCTCTCGACTCGCACGGCGTCGACATAGCGCTCGTCGGCGACTCTCTCGCCCAGGTGTGCCTCGGCTTGCCCTCGACGACGCTCCTCACACTCGACGAGATGCTGCACCACTGCCGCGCCGTCGCCCGTGGCTGCACGTACCCATTCCTCGTCGCCGACATGCCCTTCGGGTCCTATCATACTTCCGTCGAGGCCGCGGCGGCGAACGCCATTCGTATGGTGCAGGAGGGCCGCGTCGAGGCTGTCAAGCTCGAGGGCGGTGCGGAGATCACGGAGATCGTGTCGCGTCTGACCACCATCGGCGTACCTGTCATGGGCCACGTCGGGCTCCTCCCGCAGCGTCACGTCTCGCTGTCAGGCTACCGCGTCCAGGGACAGAAGGCCGCTGGCGCACTCGGTGTACTCCGCGCCGCCCAGTCGCTACAGTCCGCAGGCGCATTCGCCCTCGTTCTTGAGGCCGTCCCACACCGGCTCGCGGAGTACATCACTGCGCGTCTCGCGATCCCAACGATCGGCATTGGCGCGGGCCCGCGCACGAGCGGGCAGGTGCTCGTGTGGGACGACGCGATGAGCCGTTGGCATGGCCGCAAAGCCAAATTCGTACGGCGCTTCGCGGACGTCGGTGGGACGGAGGCGGCTGGAGTGAATGAATATGTCGCGGCCGTGCGCGACGGATCATTTCCAGACCCAGTGGAGGAGGGGTATTCGATCAGCGAGGAAGAGTGGGAGCGGTTCTTGGACGAGGCAGGCGATCGGGGCTGGAGGGGCCCGAGTCGCGAGACATCGGCGACCGTTGCAAGCGAGGCGAGGAAAGCCCATGTGCCGGAAGGCGTGTTGCCTCTTGGGAAGCTGGTACGGGCTCATTCGTAGGTTAGATGCTGGCACCTTTACATCCTAATGGCATCGAACGTAATCGTAAGAGGTCCTGGAACATATAGACACACATATATTGGAATTTATGAGGTATTTATACCGATTTCTGGGATAGATATGATGTTGGAGTTGGAGTCGCGATGAGGACGACAGTGAAAACGCATCCAGCGCGTCGACACTATGTCGATTTGCCAGACGCGTTAGCGTCAGAAACTGTGTTTGAACGTCTCCCCTCCCACCGCCACCCCCTCCACTCGTAGAGGTAACAGCGATGCCTCAAGACCTCCTTTCCAATTCTTCCTCTGAGGACGAGAGCGACGATCTCCAGCTCACGGTCAATGAACACTACGCCAAAGCGTACGAGTACCGCAAAGAGCGGGAAGAGCTTGCGAGATGTGGGTCTTTCTTCCTCCCTTGACTTCGTTCTACTCACACGCTCTCACCCTCCCTCCTTGCATAATTTCAAATACAACGCTACTATCTCAGTGAAAGAAAAATATGGCTCTGAGGCCGAGCTTGACGAAAGTGACGAGTCCGATTCCGAGTCCGACGAGACAGAAGACGAAGATGGCGAAGAACTCACGCCGGCAATCGACGCTGCGATCCTGCGCACGCTCTCGCGCATTAAATCCAAAGATCCGAGGATATATGAGAGCGGGCGCTCAGTATTTAACGGTGCGTGGTCAGTCCTGTTCTTTTCGCTCGATGCTATTCTCTTATGGGCGAGTGCAGAGGAGCACGAGAAGTCGGGGCCCGCGCCAATGCCTGTTGCAAGGGACAAGGAGAAAGCGAAGCCTGTGCGCGTGTCCGCCAAGCGTATTGCGGACATCGTCGGTGTATCGGGGTCCGAGGACGAGGACGGCGTAGACGAAGTCCATCACACCCTGACGCACGTCGAGGAGCAGGTGCGCTTGCGTGAAGAGACTATTGCGGCGTTCCATGGAGATGCAGGCGGCGGCGACGGTGACAATGATGACCTGCTGCAACTGCGCGAGAGGACGCAGGACGAGATTGCGCGGGAGGAGGAAGAGTATAGGCGGTACCTCGAGCAGGAGGTTGAGGGGATCGAGGCGCTCATTGAGGTAGAGGACAGGCCGGTTGCAGAGGACGCCGGAGAGGAAGAGATGAAGGAGGAGGAGAAGGGAGAGAAGGAAGTGAAGAAGAAGAAAAAGAAGAAGGGGAAAGAGGAGAAAAAGATGTCTGATCAGGAGTTCCTTATAAAGTGTGTTTCCATTCACTTTTCCTCTCTCACTCTCATCTATTGTGCAGCTACATATTAAATCGCGGCTGGATTGATCGTTCTGCAAAGCGCGTGCCAACTTTCGACGAAGTTACTGGCGATGGCGGTCGCACCTCACGCATAAAAGACGAGGCACGGGCCGTTGAGGGTCTCGCAACCGGTACAAGAGACGTTGGCGAAGGCGAAGAGCTTGATGAGGACGAGTTTGACGATGTTGTCGACCGCTTTGAGAGCTCATACAACTTCCGTTTCGAGGAACCGTCCGTATCCTCATCTTCCTCCCCACTTGTCTTTTCCTGACTGCGGCTCAGTGATGCTCCCGTCATTCCGACCTTCCCTCGCGCCATCGAGAGCGTACGTCGACCGACGGAGCAGGCCGATCGACGCAAGGAGGCACGCCAGCGGCGCAAGGAGCGTAAAGAGGCAGAGAAGGAGGCCAAGAGGGAGGAAGTGCGCCGGCTCAAGAACCTCAAGATGCGCGAAATGAACGAAAAGCTCGCGAGGATCGGTAAAGAAGGCGGCTGGGGCGATTTGAAAGGTGCACCTGTGCATGTCGTTCTTTGGTTGTACTAATGCTCTGTGCTCAGCGCTCGAGGGTTTGGATCTTGACGGCGACTGGGACCCCGATGCCTACGACAAACAGATGGCGATGGTCCTCAACGAAGTCGAGGGTGCGGACGGCTTTGCCGACGACGAAAAACCTACCTGGGACGATGAGATTGACATCGGTGACATCACATTGCGGCTCGACGACGAGCATGGTCAACAACAGCCGATCGCAGGGCCTTCAAACAACCGCGAACGCAAGAAAGAGAAGAAGAAAGAGAAAAAGAACCGGAAGCGGGACGCGGAGGTGGCAGAGGAGGCTCAGGATGGCGTGGATGTGAGCATGATGGATGCAGATCGGATGGAGGATGGCGAAGAAGAGTGGGTGTGGGATGGCACCGAGGAGATGAGAAAGCGGATTTGGGACAAGTATATGGACGAGATATACGGACTCGAGTTCAACGACATGGTATGTCTCTCACCCATCGTTTTTCCTCTTATCAACTGGGGAATAGGTCGCCGGCATGCCAACACGCTTTAAATACGCTTCCGTCGCACCCTCCTCTTACGGCCTCTCTCCCGTCGACGTTCTCCTCGCCGAGGACCGCGATCTGAACGAATTTATGGGGCTCAAGAAGTACGCTCCATACCGCAAGGAACGGGATAGGTGGGATCCGAACCGCGCGAAGAAGCTACAGAAGCTCAAAGGGCAGCTGGCGGAGCGTGGTGTATACGATGCGTTCAAAAACTCTACTGCAACGATGGAGAGTGGCGAGGCAAAGACGAAGAAGAGGATGGGGAAGAAGGAGCGCATGAAAGCGAAGGCTACTGCGGAGAGTGCAGAGGTTGCAGAGGGAGAGGAAGAGGCCACACCTGTAAAACGTGCCCGCGAAGACAAGGAGGACGCGGACGCGGCGGAGGAGCCCATGAAGAAAAGGCGAAGAAGGCACAAAAAAGCGCAAGGCACGACAGGGGAAGAGTAATCGTTTGACGTGTGCTCTTGCTTCCCATACATCACGGCATGCTCTTCGTCATTCTTCCGACGCTAGTATCGAAGCCAAAAACATTGTTTCCAAGTTAGCTGAGGTGTGCGGGAACACGCGGTCACATGACCCGAGGCGATGGTGGACTTGTCACGCTTGCTTTGCTTGAGCCCATATTAGGCCTTACTTCAACCCATGAAGCACATAAGGCTGATATTTCACTTTTTTGTAGCCTATTGCAAATTAAGAGAGTTCCAAGTCCGGATGAAGGAGCGGGAGGAACGTGACAAGTTCTCTGCGTGACCGTGTCTGAATTACCCGTAACATGTGACAACCATTGTTCTCCCTTGATCTTGTCACCTTGTCCAAGCACACGCGCTCACAGCGTGTACGGACTGCTAATTGTTCTCAGAACCAGTTATGACGGTATGCAACACCGCCTTCGACGGATAAAAATGACATCTCCTTGTGTGTTGACGGTCCTTCCGCGCTCTTGCAGCCATTATCACCATCGTTCTTTACCTCGCCTCTCCCTGCCTGCTGTGCTCAATGTGCGATTCATCCTCGCTGGCTCCTAGCGAACCTTGGAGCAAGCCTTCCCGCTTCAAAGAGCATCTTTCATTTACTGGCCAGTACGGCAACAGCGCGCTCGAATATTCGCACTTTTCCCCCGACTCGCCCAACCCGCTCCAGGCCGAGCACGACCTACAACCTCCCCCCCTTCCTTCTCCACCCGGCCCGAAGAGCTCATCCCATGATTACGATTTTCATTCCCATCATCGTAGCGGGACCTCTTTTAGCTCCTTGACACTCAAGGCGTTCTCTCCCCCTCCGAAGGCTTGCGACCTCGAGCAGGGCTTCAGCATCCCTGACGAGGAGCGTTCGACGACCCCTCGTACGACCACGACCTTCCGTGACCGCATGTCGCGACGGCTCTTCGAGTTCCGCTTTGGCATGCGGCGCCAGACGTCGCAGTTCGACCTGCCGATACAACACATGCCGCCGTGGCCACCGCTAAATATCAAGAAACACCCGCAGCCAAGTGTGGCACAATGTTGTGTGCACTGTAAGAAGCGACCGGCGAAGGAAGGGCCACTGAAGAAGTGGAAGAAGCGGGTACTCGTCATAGTACTCATTATCCTGCTTCTGTGGCTGTCAGGGAATGTCGTCGCGCTCAATACCACTACCTTCCGATCTTCAACGGCTGCGCCAATGCCGAACTCGTCGACTGGGCTCTCCACCGATCAGATATCCTGCCTGTCGCAGTTCCGCCTCAACGCGCCGTCAAACCCGACACTCTATCCCTGCGCGCAGTGCCTCCCGCTCTTAGTACAGGTCTCCGCGAATGCCAGCTCCAACTTTGTTGACACCGCGCTCAACGCGGCGCAGTTCTGCGGTCTCCGCTCGCTGTGGGAGAACGCGGATGCCAGTGGACAAGCAGCGTTGCAGGCGAGCGGATGGGTGGAGGATGTGGGTTTCTGTGCGTGGGGCGGTGTGCAGTGCAACGGTTTGGGACAGGTCTCTTCTATGTGCGCACACTTCTTTTTTTTGCGATCTTTGTGCCAACGTCATAGCCCTCAGACAGCTGACGACGCCGGCAGTTCCTGCGAGTATCCCGTCGCAGCTGAGCAACCGCAGCCTCCCTGGCCTAGAGACGTTCCAGATCATTGGCAACAACACGTCGCCCAGTGGCCCGCTGCCTTCATCTTTTGGATCGTTCAACTTGACGACATTACACCTCGAGTCAACGGGCCTTGAGGGGTCTGTTCAAGGCTCGCTCAGCACGGTAACGACGCTCACGCTGGTCCGTAACCCGAATCTGTCGGGCGTCCTTCCGGATACGATTGCGCAGGGAACCCTCCAGACTTTGTATGTCTCCAATGTCCTTGATTGCAGAAACTCTAATTTTGACTTTCATCTCAGAATTGTGAATAACGAGACGCTTTCCTTCTCGCAGGCGCAGCAGGCTGCGTTCTGCATGTCCAACACTCTCCGCACGTGTGACCTCCGTGGAACAGGTATCGCCTCCTGTGGCTCGTGTACCGTCGGCTGACTATGACATAATTCCCTCCGCTTCGCCCTCTTGTCTACTGTACGAGCTTATCACGACGGACTACCTTATGATGCATTACATGCACAATCTCTCCCAGTGTAGGATCCCCTTTCTACACGCTCCCCTTATCTGCCCGCTCGCATCCACACCTGTAGCCTTACACTGGACTCATTAATGTACCTACTTCATCCTAGTTAGGCATGCTACCTCGCTCCTGCGTATGTAGCTTTTCCGGGAACTTCACTGTGTAGCATAGCAATATATACCTGCACTCTTTTTTCGAGGGAGTCTGCGCGAGCTTCGCGGTGACGCATGCAACCCACCGATTTGTATCTACGGCGTTGAACTTTCTTGTTGAACTTTCGTCCACGACCAGTGACTCGCTTCGTAGGATGCTGTTGCGAGTCCGACTGGCATGATGTGAAGCATTGTATACATTGAATTATAGTAAGGCACCATGGACTTGAAACTACGCATAGCATGAGCTGAAACATCCATCTGGCGAGCAGATCGAGCTGTCGATGCCTAGCCCACTACTTGGCCCACTGTTGAGTACTATACAGAAGATACTAGCAGATCTGGACCATATCTAACCGCCCGGACCCTACTATTGACGAGCGCGCCGGTCTTTCGTCTAGGACCTTTGACGATCAGGAGCGGGACCTAGCTACGTTAGGGAGGTGAGCCCACTCCATCATTACCTGCAAGAGTCTTGAGATGCTCGAGATGGAGCAGCTTGGCGACGAGCGTCTGCGGTGACGATAGGCGCCGACCACCGTCGGTACGCGTTGTGAACTTCCCGGAACTTTATGGATGTGCTGCACGGGCGTTTTCAATTGTGCGTAGTAGGCCAAGTCTGCCAGTGAGTGTTATGGCGGAATGGCAGGAAGGTTTCAGCGTCGTGATACGGGTCGAGAAATACGAAATCGTGGGAATTGTTGGAGCCACAGCCAGAAAGAGATAAGTGGAATTACGATATGGCTTGAGCGCCTTATGGAGTAGATCCAGAGCGATCCATCTCGCGTAAGCGGCCACAGCGACTCAACTCGGCGCTGGAGAACGACAGGGGTTCACTTTGGGTGGCGTTATGGCGGGTCTGCAGCGCTGCTGCACGGCGGACGATGGATACACACTGACGGGCTTGGCTTGAACTAGTGCTGAAGGACGGTGTCATCACCAGCACAATCCAGCTTAGGATAGGCCTTCGCTACCGTTTCGGCGCTCACCACGTAGGGAATCATCTATAGGTTAAAGCTAGTAGATTATGGTAATACAAGGTAGGGTAGAAATGAAGGGTAGGTGCATAACCGTATGAGGACCCTACCCGCCGCATACAAGAAGCGCCCAACGATCAGTGTGAGTTTATCTCTTCTTTCAGAATCGTCATCGCCTCAGGGAATCGAGGCTTGAAATTGCAGACGAAGGGCTTCGGACAGCTGAAAGGAGAGTTTCCGTCAGAGACTTTACGGCTCAAATCCGGCGAAAACCTCACATTGTCAAACCCTTGTCGATGTACCCGTCTATGTCAACCTCTCCCTCGGCCTGCAAGTTAAATGCCCACAGCATCATCGCCGCCGCAGCAAATAGCGCATCGTTTGCGACGTGTCTCGCCACGCAGATACGCCTGCCGAAGCCGTAAGAGATATGACCTTCTTCCTTCGTGTCCGCTGGCGCAGGTTTGAGCTGACCATTTTCGTCTAAGTGCCTTGCCGGGTTGAAGTACGCCGCATCTTCGCCGTACACCTTATTCCGGAGGTAAGACAAGTGACCGTATATCAAAAGCTGATCCTGACTCACCTCCGGGTCCAGATGACAAGCATAGACGTTCGCTATGCAGATCGTACCCTTCGGAATGAAGAACCCCTTGTACCAGTCGTCCTCCTCTGATACATGCGGCAATCCAATCGGCGCCGACGATTTCCACCGCAAAGCTTCACGCACGAGCGCTGACAGATAAGGGAGCTGGTCTCGGTCTCCCACGCGCGGGGCGCGACCGCGACCAATGACGGCGTCAAGCTCTGCCTGTGCGCGCCGCTGGATATCTGGGTGGCTGATCATGATAAGCGTGAACCACTCGAGCGTCATCGCCTGGGTCTCTGAACCCGCTAGACTATTGAGCGTTCTGTCAGATGAAAAAGGGGCAACGGCGGTGGCGGTACGCACTACATCAAACCAGCTGCCCACATAGTCTCGGCATCCGACAGCCCGAAACGCCCCTCTTCTTCGACGAGCGTCCGCACCAAGCATGGACGAGCCTGTCCTTCAGCCTCCTTCAATTTGAGTGTATGAATACAGAGATTGGATAGCTGCACACACCATCCGTGTCTTGACTTCCTCTATAAGGCCACTCCAGAACTGACTTGCGCGTTCGTGCCACGCGAATGCGTCGCGCTTCCATTTCGCAAACCTAGACGCACTGAATCACAAGCGCCTACAACTAATGGTCTCGACATACCTGTCAGGGATGGCTAGCATCCATGGAAACAAATCAACTAGATGAGATCCCGGCGCAGCCGCCTTGGTCAAGAACAGTGTCATGCGCTTCACAGTTTTGACCAGCTCGGCGTCCTCTGCGTTGCGCACGGGTCGATCGTAGGTTATGGCGAGGATGATAGAAGCTGCAAAGTGTACAAAGAGGGGCGAGAAGCTTCCAGCCGTGGCAGCCTCTTTGTTGTTTGCCAGCGCAAGCGCCAATCGAGCCGCCTCCTCCCCTTCTATGGCATAGTAATTTCCTGCGGCCGAAGGGCGGAAAGCTTCATGCACTGCACGGCGCATACGTTTCCAACTGCAGGGTCCGTGAGTAAATGATACGACGCCGCTGCGCAGAGGCACACACCGGTCGGTTTGACCCTCCGTCGAAATAATCAGTCCTCCACAGAGGAGCTCGTGAAAGAAGATACTCCGCGGCCGCCCGGAGAAATTTACGGCACGACGATCGAGTAGGTCTGCAGCGGCACGTTGCGTGTTGAGAATGACAACCAGTTGCCCAGCGATGTTAACGGACACGACATCACCTGTGAACGAACCAGTCAAGCGATAAAGACAATGACCGGAACGTGAAGACGGACCGTACGACTCGCAAGCTGCGAAGAACCGTTTCTTGTCGAAGAGGCTGAGCACACTGCCGATAAGGGGGTAGCCAGTTGGGCCGGGAGGTAGATGGCGCCATGAGCTCCGCAGGTAACGAGCGAGGAGATAGGCGGCCAGCAGACTGGTAAATAGAACTGTAAGATACGAAGATGAAGAGGAATAAATGGCTTGGCGCCCCTGAGCCAGAAGGGCGAGCTGCGCACGGACAGCGGTCGTAGCCTCAGCCACGTAGATGGACATGGTGGCAGGGCGACGATACAAACAGTCTATGAGTCCGTTACCGCAGCCTTATATGCGTCCGGGGGGCTCTATCTGTTTCTAATCGGCGGCTACGCCTGCCGACGAAAATGATGGGATGAACAGCATCGCAATCTAAGCAAGCCCCGAACAGGCGCTCGGACTGGATCGAATTGGAGCCCAAAACGAGGCCAAGAGGGGTACAGGACTAGTGATTCAGGATATCTTGGCACGAAACTGTTGAACTGCGCCTAGATGATCTCCGGGAATATTCAGTCTACAGGAAGGGCCGATTCAGCAAGATGTATCGGGAACAGCAAGCCATGAGAGCAAAACTAAAATAACGGCGAGAGGGTAGGGTGCTTGAGGCGGAGTCCGGTCAAGTTCTTGGTCAAGTCAAGGTTTCCTTTGAGACCCGTCATCAAGCTGCACCGGCAGTCGCCGGGCCACTTACACCCCGTCGCAAACCGGTGGTCGACGATCACGTCGGTGCATTTACCGGAGCAACTGCAGTCAAATATCGGACACCATTTTCCCTCTCGCCTGCAAAAAATTGCTCTTTTCATGTATTATTAAAGCTGAACTAGCGCTATTGGATGAGGCCCGAACCGGGCGATCAAGCCTGTTGATGACAGGGATATGAGCGATGCAGATCCCGAGCACCGGGGAAAGATCCCAGATGTCGATGGTGAGTGTAGATCGCTATGTTGTAGAGGAAGGACAATGGTGGTTTGACTCTCCTGACGCGCTTTCGCAGCTTGCGTCCATTTCCTGGATTGCCGCCTTCGTAGGATGAGGAGATGATGAAAGATGACCGGTCAAGGTTGCGATCACTTGCTTCATACCGCATTCTTCTAGCCCCTCGCACATTATCCCGCGATCGGAATCCCCATGCTCGACCACTCTCCCTATACGTAGACCCCATCAACCTCTCTCCCCTTGGCAAAGACGCGACCAACTACTCACCATTTCGTCGAAAAACCCTATCTCAGGCGAGAAGAAGCACCGCCTGCTCGGAACGAGATGCGCGATGTGCACCTCGTGCATAGATCGGAGACCGAGAGGGCAAAATGACTCAAGGGCCGTCACCGGGGTGTCATGAATAGCGGGAGGCGGACGCGTGGCGGCGGCGGCGGCGGTCTCGAGTTGTGCGATGTTGGCGGCCCAGACACACTGTGCGCGGATGGGTCGGGGTTGGCTCAGCATCTGGTCCGCCACGACCATGTGTAGGGCGGTGAGTCCAGCGTGTGACGCAGCATCGAGGCCCGTGCTGCGCAGGCTGGACGGACCGGATGATGTCGACTCCTCACTGCTCGAGGATGTGCAGGGGGATGGCCACGTAGGGAGGGGCAATGTATCTGCTGACGGACTGTCATAGACGCAGAACGTGATGGGCTTGGGGAGGTGTGAGGCAGGTGGGCACGCTATGTAAGATGGCACCGGTGCGTCGTCTTGCCATCTGGGGAAGTCATCGGTCCAGACGTCGAGGGTGTCGCAGGGGATGCGGGCAAGTTCGAAGGGCTGAGGCTGGTGCGGCGGCTTCAGCTCGAGTGCGAGTGATGTGGCATGCATGCGCACCCGCTTGATCCCCTTGGCTTGCCCACTCTCTGTGCGCGTCGCCCTCGCATTATCAGCGAAAACGCTATCGGGTGTTCGCGTAGGTGCAATCGTGATGATGCTGTCGGGTTCGTAGACGACCGCAGGTGCGGGTGGGGCTTTAGTCCTCCACTTGCGGAAGAGACGCGGCGTCCTGTCCTCCATTGACGCGTCGCGACGCGTCGACCTAGTCACGTTGGCAGCCGTGTCAGCCACCAGGGCCTTCGCGTCCACCACAGACCACGTCGCATCCTGCGCAGTAGTCTGCGCGGACTTGTAAATGATAGACATGAGCAGAGAGTGTGCGGTAGTGACGGTGCGTGTCGTCGCTGTCGTCCAGTCTGAGCCGTGAGACGCGCTGCCGAGCTTCTCCCCAGTGGCGTTGATGCGCGACGTCTGGGCGAGAGTGCCGTTCGGAGTTGTGTGGAACATTGTTTCAGAAACTGCGGGGTTTACACAAGCTGTTAAGTTGAGATGCGAGACCGGGGAGCGAGTAGTCGGCCGGTAGGTTGTGGGTGATAAGCAAGGGGAGGGAGGGGTGCGTTGGACACGGAGTGGGTGGTTAGAGAGAGGGGAGACACGAGAGACGCGCACCTCTTTATATCTACTCGCGGTGGTTGCAGTACAAAGAGCTGCTTGTGGCACGCCAGCTTTGAGTGGTCGAGTGGCTGAGTTCGTTGCCGTGTGTCTATTTCCGCGCTCTCTTTGTTCTCGACCGTGACCACGCCACGGCGCTAAATACACCCGACTATAGGTCAAAGGTGTTGGAAGGCCGGCATCATAAGGATGCCTTGGACCTCTTGAGGTCATACAGCTAGGATACTTTTAGGTGGACTCCGCGTCGCTGTGCGCTGCTGCCCTGTGAACTGAGGCGGACGCGAGGCTTCAAGTTCCTGTGCCACACAGGCCCAGTAGTTGCCACTGTTGGCCTGTGGCACCAAATGAAGCGGATGATAATCATGTGACGGATAGCTCTGTGTCCAAACTGGTCTCTTCTTGACTTCAATAGGCTCGTTCTTACATGGACCTTCTAGCTGTGAGAGAAGAAACGAAGGCACTAGAACGGGAAAGGACGGGAATGAGTGGAGGGCATGTCTGACTATTAGTCGCTGCTAGCAGTGCGCCCTCCGGACCGCGGTTCCGAGTAGACAGCCTGGTCGGGAATTGAGCTCTGAGCTCTGAGATCTGAGATCTGAGTACTATTACTAGTACTGGGCGGGCCAGGACCGCGCCTTCCTCAGGCTCTCGAGTCCCCGGTTGCCTGTTGACAGGCGATGCCTACTCCCATACCCTGTCGTTAACCGGGGAATTAATTGCTCCTCGTCAGCTACGTGAATGCAATTATGTCCCTCGGCTTTTCCTCGAAGTCGTCCCTCGAGACAGAGGCCCTGGCATATCTTCGCCGCGAGTCTCTCGACATCTACAACCGCCTGCACTCCATCGAAGAAGACATATCATTTGTCCTCCGCGTGAGAGAGGCGTACCCACAACTGGCTATCACCCGTGCGTGCCTGTGATATCATGCTTAAATGCGACACTGACACGGTGTAGCAAATTTACGTTGCGGGGCATGGTACATCAACCCTGAATTGGTGCGTACCTATGCGTTTGGTCTGGACAACTAGCTTTTATTTACGCCGCGTAGGCAGCTAAGGGGCCAGCATACTTCAAGTCGACGGATGGACATTACAATGGGTGGAGCTTCAACCTCCGTCGGCCCAACCTGCACCTCCTTCCGCTCGCCGTGGCGGGCCATGGGTGTGTCCGCGAGGTGTTCAGGCATCTTCTGTGCCCTCACGCATTGGATGATCAGAATGATACTCGTCGACTCTACGCGTTCTGGGAAGCGTCTCCCTGACGCGCTGTCGAAGACCATTCCAATCTGGTGTGCTGTGATTAACCGAGCTGTGGTTCTTCGAGCTCGAATGTCGAAATGTGGCTTGAATCTTGAAGATTGGGATGTCGCCCTGTACACACCTCCAGGAGCTGTCAGCTCTCAGGAACGCTCTCAAATTGAGCTGCGGCTGGACCAATGGGCCCTTGACTTGGCTGTACGTATATGCATAAGCCTCCGACCTGCTAGGAGCCAAACATCTCTTATTATAGAACTCGTCCTATGTCCTTCCGGAGCTGCCCCATCCATTGCATCCATTCTGGATAACACCAGCTTCGTCTACGTATCCCTCACTTTCTCAAAATGCTGCCTTCATACCCATCGTCTGTGTGTCGGCCTCGAAACAGGTCCACGACGGTATTGAGCGGCGATCGCTTGGCTTCGCGTACATACAAGGTTCCGGCGACGATCACGAGCTGTGGGGATTGGTACGGGCTGTGACGTCTGTTCTCCCACTGCTGATAAGGAATCAGTAGGGCCTCACCCCACAACTTTTTTGGCGGCACAAAGCAACATTGCTGGGTGCCGAGAGGTCGGAGCTCGAGGACCGTGTTCGTGCTGTCGTAGCCGACG
The DNA here is from genome assembly GCA_022160365.1 of Vararia minispora EC-137. Classification (NCBI taxonomy): domain Eukaryota; kingdom Fungi; phylum Basidiomycota; class Agaricomycetes; order Russulales; family Lachnocladiaceae; genus Vararia; species Vararia minispora. Next base: position 27,630 of record MU273720.1, read on the forward strand.
CGTCAAATTTCAGACCCGCGGCGTCGGATAGTAAGGGATCCGGCTTGACATCGATATCCAAGATTTATGGGAAGATCAAGTTGTGCCGCCTAGACGACCTTCCAGACCTTGGACAAGTGTCTTCCGTACCAGCAAATCTGTCCTTCATCTTGCTCTACCCACCTTCGAGCGAATTGGCAGAAAGTTCACAGCGCGTCCTATCTTTGTCTATTCCATCGGGAAAGAAAGGACAGTACGATTTCCTTCACCAAACTTTACCCCAGGTTCTGGAGTTCGCGACTGCACAGTGGAGAGGAGATACAGAACGGCGTGAAATCGTGGTTGGTTGTCGAGATGGAAAAGATACTAGCATTGGAGCTGCGTTGGCCCTCTTACAGGCTTGGTTCGACGATGAGGGGGCTCTGCGCCCGAGTGCTTCGTTCGGTTCGTTTGCACACATTATTCAATGTGTGGACCTGATTGATGTGCGCGACAGATGGTGCGACGAAGCAATCGATTCGAACCCGTCTTCAGTGGATCATCGCGTCAAGACCTGTGGCGAATCCGTCGCGTGCAACGCTGCAGCGAGTCAACGACTTCATATTATCTCGCCATTTCACTCCCAACAGACATGTTGATGGTCGGAAAGGAACGGAGGACGCACTACAGACGAGTGCGCGTACAAGTACTGGAACGTAGATATCGTATAATGTTCGTGCTTAATACATAACAGATCTGTAAACCCTAAGTCCGTGCGCCAAATACAGCGACAAGGAATACGCTGTTTGTGCCTGCACAATCCGAACCAAGCTCATTGCTGTGTACCAGGGTGTACCAACGCATCCACTGCATGCGAGAGTGTACGATCAAGAAGTCGCGCCACTTGCAACAACCGCAGCTCCTTCAGGAGAGCCAGCCAACGCCGTGGGAGTCGTTAGGGGCGCGGCGAGAGACGAAAAAAATGACGAGCCGGGCAGACTAGCCACGGACAGTGTCCGCGTGCGGGTAGGCGGCGACGTCGGCCGCGACGGTGGTGACATGCCTGCTATTCTGTTCCAGAAGCCCGGTGCCGGCGACGGCGACCCTTTCGGCAACGCAGAGCTTGAACTCGATCTCGAGGTCGGGATTGCGACGGACGAGGTAGCACGTGACACCGCAAAGCTCCATGTGCGTGGGGTTGCAGGCCGGGGCGGAGGGGTTGCAGCCCTCGCGCGTTCTTCGGCTTCTGGGGCAGACATCAAAACCAACAGCTATATCAACATTGAGAGACTTGAACACACCTCGAGCAAGATTCTCCTCGCGTGCCTTTGCCTCGCGCTCGAACTCCGCCCATACGGCATCCTCTCGAGCCTTCGCTTCCGCTTCCTCCTTCTCCGTCTTCTCTTTCGCAAACTGCTGCTCCCCTGTTAAGGCCGTGGGCGAGTCGGCCAACTTTTCCGCAGCAAGCTCTCCGGTAGCTGGTAGTCCGTCTACGGCCGGAGATTTGAGCGGATCTATGGCATCCTGGATCTGCCGCTCGATGGTTTCAGCGACGGCAGGGTGCTCAGTGGTCTCTGCAGCAGTATGGATCTTCATTGATGCGATTCCTGCATCGAGGTCGACAAGGGGCTGGCCGGGAATTGTCGCGAGTTCTTCAAGCACTTGGGTAGAACCGCAGACGTCTCGGTCGATGTCGGCAGGTTGTGCCGGCTCATGAGACGCCATAAAGGGTTCATCGCGCACTTGTTCGTCTCCAGTGGTGTCAACTACTGCATTTGCGGGTTGGCCCTTCTCAGAAGTGACGCTACTATCATTAGTCTTGACGGGATCAAACTCAGCTGCTCCAGAAGACACCTCTGTAGGAGAGGTGGTCCCCATACCCTCTTGGGCAGGCTCGTGTGGCTCATTCGTTGCGAGCAACCCATTTGTAGATGATGCCACGGCCGGCGCCTGCTGTGCTTCCGTCGGCAACACATCTGCAGCTGCCTTCTCGACAGTAGACTCATCAGCTACAGAAGCGCTGTCTTGTACGAGTAAAGGTTCAGTGTATGCGATTTCCTCTGGCTCGGTGCATAGTTCGGTGTGAAGAATTGGCTCGCCCGGACCGGCAGGGGTCCCTTCTGCCATGTACAATCAACATTGCACTCGCAACCGCCTCGGCATCTGGGGTTACCTGGCTCCCTTTCGAATCCGTATGCCTCGTTAGGCCCAGATTCTGACTGATCTGATAGTGGCAGCTCTGAGGTTTTCTGTGAACACTGCCGGCAACAGAGCGTCACTGGTGAGTCTAACCTTCGACACTCTTCCCATCGCGCCGTGCGTCCTCCTCCCTGTCCTCGCCAATGATGGAGTTTTGCACGGTAGAAGTAAGTGATTCAGCTGATGAATACCGTCACGAATGCAAAGACACACGATCCAGACGAAGACGCTTACTTGGGGCCTTGCTTTCGGTCGTCTCATCACCGTGCTCCTGGTACAGATCCTCGCCCCCATTCCTATCTTCTTGATCCGCAAGCGTCTGCCTCCTTTGAAGGATGCACTCGTCGACCCTAGCCGATAAGTCCTCCCAGCTTTGATCCTCGAATGCACGCGCGCGCTCGCGTGCCTCAGTGACGAACGCGATATCTTCGATCGAGATCTGGCGTATCTCTCCGACAGTGAGCGGCTTGCTCCGCGTGCAAAGATCGCGTAAAGCTTCCTCAACCCACTGGTCAATGTTGTAGGCACGGGCCAGCATTAAGCGATCGAACGACGAGATGAGTGTGTCCAGCTTTCGGAGCGCGCGCGCGCGAAGAGATGTAAAAGACCAACGAGAGGAAAGTTTCAGTACTGCCTCCCATTCTTCTTGTGTGGAAAGATCGCCATGGTCGAGATCCCTGAATAGAAATCAGCACACCTGACTACACAAGGGCACGTTCTTCGGCGCTCACTCCGGGTAGAAGATAGACAGCAACGCTTCAAATTCCGATTGCATGGTGTCTTCAAGTGTAATAACACCAACCGCCTTTTCCGGTTCAGCTGGGGGGTCGAAACGAACCTGCTTGAGATCATAATTGATAAATGCCTCGACGCCATTCGGGCCGTGAATAGTCTCCCAGCCGGATGGCAGAACTGCTGCATCCTCCTCCTTCCCGAGATCCTCAATACGGCGCGAGAACCAGGGAGAGTGGTGGGATAAGAAATAGGGATGGACTTTGTAAAGCATGTTGTCGACCTTCGCAGCGGACTGAGCGGGTGCATGAGCGCTGATGTCACCTGGAACGCACCAAAAGCTCGACAGCCCCGTCTTCATGATAGAACCGGCCATGTCTCTCGGGCCGATTGTCATCGTTTATTGACTGCGACGACTGCAGGTCAATCATTGAAGGCGCACTGTTAGAGGACATGGCGTCTTGAGTCGTAAGACGTTATCGGCGTCGTAATCTGCGAGGGGTGGGCCGCTCGCGCCAGCGCCTTGGCTGCCCTCTACAGTAGGAAGAGATGGGGTATGGGCGCAAGGGACATGGTGGGGCTGGATTTTATATCATGCCGCTAGGGAGAGTCGCCGAAGCCACGAGGACGACATGAGGAAGTAGGCTTGCTCGCGCAACGTAATGTGAGATGTGCGGAACAACCGGTGAGCGGCAGACCATCTTCAGTTCCCAACGTCGTTTCCCTCCTCGGAGGGATGCGATAATGGATTGCGAAGGCAAGTGCGGTTTCGACTGTGAAGGTCATGCTCAGCCGTGTAGTTGATCATAGTTCAAGGGGGTGTCCTCCTTCAAACGAGACGTATGTTTCGTAGATAATAGTGGAGCGCTAGTGGCTATGCGGTTATAATAGTCGTCCTAGACATGCGTTGCAATAATACCTAGGGAGAAGAAGATGTTGTAGGAGATCATGGCATAGCAACAGCAAGGACGGCGGGGTCGCAGGCACGCTATCGGGAAAGCGGATCAACTGGGTGAGCACGTGGCATTTATGAAAGGAGCTTCGCTACCATATTACGATTATTTCGCCTGTTTCCCGAAGTACCAGAGTTTTGGATTTTGTTCAAATGTATCTTCCGAGATCAGGAAAAGACTCAAAGCATGAGATTCAGAATCGGCCAGAAATATCCTCACGTGGCATATTAGGGCTGGTCTCGGACACGTCGGGCGCACGCGCGCCGCGGCCTTGTGCGCGCCAGTACTAGTGTGGTCCTGCGTTACTTGTCGTCAGCATCCTTGAACCATCTTGTTCGACGCTCCTGCCTCCCCTCCGTTTCATAGTCCACGAACACTCTTTCTACCTGTATTGTACTGAATATGCTGGCCATTGCATGGCCCCTAGCACTTCTGTTCTTCGGTGTGGCAGCTCAGGATCAACCTGCGACCAACTTTGACGGGACGCGGATAGCGAATCGGACCATTGAAAGGGTATGTAATAACTGTCATTGACTCTGACGACCGCCATCCAGGGGTGCTCGGATCGACAGCTCGTTTGTTTGCTTACTATGCGCCCCATAGACGGCGCAACTAAGGACGCATTCGCTTTACGCTCCTTACATCGACCAAGACCTTCAAAACAGGTCAGTCTGTGATTACTATCCGGCATCTTGGTACAAATAACAACGGACTATAACACAGGTGGTGGGATTTTGGCGCAGATGCATACGTGGTGCCTGCACCCCTCCTTTTTCCTAGAGATCTCGCTGCTCATACACACGCAGAACACGAATAAGCATATCCGCTTGACACAAAACAAGCCCTCACAAATGGTACGTCTCCATGCAATTTCTTTCTACTTTTGATAGAATTTCCTTTGCAGGGTTGGCTATGGTCGCGTCTACCGCTCACTGCGCACAGTTGGGTTCTCGAAGTTGAGTTCAAGGTGTGTTTCGGACGATACTCTGCAGCGCACGCCTTCACGATGTCTTGTATAAGATTGGAGATAAATCCACACACCTCTACGGGGACGGCATGGCGGTTTGGATCACGAAGGACCGTGCACAACCGGGGCCTATCTTCGGCAGCAAAGGTACGTTTACGCCGAGACTTGTGTATATAGAATTGGCGAGCTGGCTATATGCAGATCGCTTTGAAGGTCTTGGAATTTTTCTCGACACATACGCCAACGGCCGCCATCCCTTCGCTTTCCCGCGAATTGTCGGTATGCTTGGTGACGGCCAGACAAAATACGACCACGATACGGATGGCGAACAGAACAAGATCGGTGCCTGTTCCGTATGTTCAGCGGAATGTCCATCCCCTACGGTCCTAAGTCCCTGTCATGTAGGCTAACTACCGCCGCACGACGGTGCCCACAAAGCTGCGCGTCAGCTACGTTAAGGATGTTCATCTTGATGCGGGTCCCTAATATGCATTTGCGAGCGCCGCCGAGCTGATAATGCGCGCCCCCAGGTTAAGCTGCAATATAAGGGCTGGGATGAATGGACGGACTGCTTCAGCTATGATAACTTGAAGCTCCCCGTGCACCCCTACGTCGGCTTCTCTGCACTGACTGGCGACGTGTCCGACCCTCACGAGTGCGCCTGAAGTCATTCTCTTCACTCATTGGCCCATTAACATGCACCTCTCAGCATTATCTCCGTCACCCTATCTTCCGTCGTCCTCTCCTCGCCCGAAAGCCAGCGCAACTCTCTTAAGTCCAAAGGCTCCATCCTCGGCCTCGGTTCTTCGTCCGGTGGCGGTTCCGGATTGTCCTTCTGGATCAAATTTCTTCTCTTCTTCGGTGTCTGTGCTGGCGGGTGGTATGGATGGAACACGTACGGGCGCAGTCGTCTGAGCGGTCCTGGTGGCTTCTCAGGCCTCGGCGCGCCTGCCTCGTCCCCGGCTTCTTTCGGCGGCAGGCCTAGAGGGTTTGGTGGCTTCGGTGGCGGGCCCGGATGGGAGAACGGGAAACGGTTTTGAGTGTGTGCGTGATATAGGGACTGTTTGTTTACATTGAATCCCTGGGACCAGTGTGAATACAGAGGTCCCGGCGGTCTTTGCGGATCATTCATTCACGCTCGAGCCAGCGCTATTTCCTGGGGTGATCGACGGCGAGCCTCCATAATAGATCGCACGGGATTTGGAAAGGGACGACTGGGACCGAGCCTTTTGGATTGGTATCGTGCAGCAAGGGTAGGGCATTGGTTGGATCTACGGATGCCGTTGCCACTTTTATTCTCTTTACTGGAAGGACGGAACGCGAACTGAATGACTATGGCGTTGTTCCCAAAGATGCGGATAATGCTTATGTACTTCAGATGCGGTCAATATTGTCATCATCCCCTCCGACTCCGATGTTGTCGACGAGCCGTCATCGTCACCCTCGGTGCCAGACTGAGCAACCTCCTCGCCACTCCCGTCCACGTCCACTCCGTTCCCCATGGCCCGCCCTCTCCGTCCACCACCTCCATCGTATATTCTTGAGCCGCTATCTTCGCCTCCGCTTGTCGCCGAGCTTTAGTTATCGATAAATATCTCCAAATTCGTCAAGCTCAAGCTGTAGTGTCTTCCTCCGAGCTTCAAGGCTTGAAAGGCTGGGAGAATTCCACGCAAATGCAGGCCCCGTCAATATGATCGATGATCGCCTTGCTGTCTACTTCTCAAATGTGGCCCCGCGATGGGAAGCGCGAGCGGTCTGGAACACGAGAGTGGATTGCAACAGGGAGATTTCTACGGATGTTCGCGACCTCGTGAAAGGGTCGGTGTACGATCGGTCGACGGTATCGACGGGTATCTGGAAGACCTATAGCGCAGTGTAGACGCGGGGATAGAAATTTTGGTTTTTCTGGAGCTGAGTCTCCGTCACGACACACGTCGTCCGTCTCGTCATCAGGGCATATGGATTGAATGACTGTGGAAGGTATATCTTGATAAGAGAGAGCGCAACCGTTTGCGTGCTATCGAGCGACGTGAATAATCGCTGCCATTCGGAGTGCGATGGCTCGGGTTAGGTGTCGAGCGGCTGGATGACACGAATAGCACCAAAGCCGAATGAGCGATATAGTAAAGTGTGCAGGATGTGGGTGACATCCTCGATGGCAACGGGGCTGGAATAGATGGTGACATGAAGCTCGAACACTGAACGCGAGCCAGGTGTGGTCGGACAACGCGATGCGGATCACTGATGGATCGCATTTCTCGACTCGGCGCACATGACTGCGCAGAAAACCGCATAGCACACCGAATTGCGATTGCCAGTGAGTCCGCGCCCGTAGGCCTGTATACCGATGGATAAGCACGAAAGGGAAAAGAGATCAAGCTCTTGGTCGAGGAATGCAATCGTCGCTCTGGGACTCGGGGTGTACAGAACTAAGGAGTGCAGGCCGCTGAGTCTGGGCAAATGAATGTGAGACGAGGATGGCACTGAGGCAGAGCTATCCTCCAAGCGTCCGAGGCCCTCATACAGCTTCCCGAAAGCTCAAAGGTTTTCAAATTGATTACGGCGTACTTGACCTTCAAGGTATTCGAGACGTGCAGATCCCCCACTATCATCATGTTCCTCAGAGATTGAGACGATATAATGTTGCACGATCCAATCCTAGGGAAAACTAGGCCAGTTCCTATGGTGTGTAGCTCTGCGCGATTTACAGGGGAGTGGACCGGACGAAGACCAATGGTGGAGTGATTTTGAGTTTCGGACTCGTGGCTGTCGAGGTTGAAGAATCTAAGGATCGATGCAAGGGAACCAACCAAGGGTTCCAAGAAGTAAGGACAGGTATACGGACGTCGTAGACATTCAGTTATTTGGCGCGATGAAGGCGAGATAGAAGAAATACTAGGAGGCCTCGAAACGTGTGCTGCAGAATTGTCTTGGTATTTCGGACCGAAGAGTAGGGCGCCTGGCAAAAGTAAGAGCCATTGTCCCACAGTGTCGGCAAACCCGGGTTATCGTGGTCCAGTCCACGAAGTGATCAGGTTCTTCATTGTAATCCCACTGAACAAGCTTGTTTGCACATTTCGAAGATCTGAAAAAGATGTTCCAGGGGAAGCAGGACGCTGGCAAGTTGGTTTGAAGTGCTGCAACTTGACTTAGAGCCCCGGACTTCAATGTTGTGTGAGCTGATGAAGACGATAGCTCCATTGAACCAAGCCGTGCGCTGAGCACTGCGTGAAATTAATGTCAGGAGCATGAGAGTTAGCGCTTTAGTGTACTTTTCCGTCCGTTACTACACCTCGTCGCGTGTCCTGCGGAAGACCTGCGTATATTTTGCTTGAGTGAGACAACTGCTTTAAGCAGAAAAGTCTCCTGCATATGCTTTAGAAGCGGCATGAAAGACTTTTTCACGTGGAAGAGAGCTGTGTGCATGCCGCGCCAAAGGTGACGGTGGCGGACACTAGTCACAAGAAAATAGTAGCCAAGACGATCACAAACCTAATTCTTGTAGAGTCACCCGTCCCGTATTTGAGTCAGTCGAAAGCAGAGGCAAAGCGTTCGGTCTTGCGAAGTAGGTCCATGAAAGTTCATCCCTAATAGCACAGGTGCGAGTACTAATCCCAAGAGCTTGGCCTGAGCAGGTAGGGTAGGCTAACACGTTGACTCTATTCAGGCTTTCCTGACTGTGTTACAGAGTACTAGTGGAACCATTGAGCGCTACCTACGAGAAGTCTTGGCATTCGCTCTCTGGCATAAAGAAAAGGAGTACAGACCAAGTACATGCATTCCATAGCATGATGTTGGTGGTTAGACGTCAGACGTTTAAATTCTACCGACTGAAACCGTGACAGACTGGGTGAGAGAGTGGTGAGAGCGGCGGTTTTACCTAACCCTAGAACGAGAGTTGTGCACCCGAGCGCGAGCATCAGCGAGAGCCAGTTCTGGAGTCTCGTACTACTCCCTCGAACGCAGGCAATATCTCTCGTGGCGGCTGTACAGCCCAGACGCTTCTTTCGTTTGAAGTTATACGCTTGGCAGCCCAAGCAAGCCTGTTACCCGCGGCGCCGTAGGACCGCATGGCACCCTCTCCAGACATTCCCGATGAGCCGTGGATTGGTACGTGCGAAGCGGCTTTTTGGGCGCGTGTACCTATATCACTTTTACCAGATTTTAGTCTGTTTGGAGGGGCCGAGTCATTGACAGAAGGAAGAGAGATGCGGGATAAGGGAAGCCGCCGTACCATCGTCGTCAGCCCGAGCGAACATACGGAATCCTTATATGGATCCCGGCAAGATCCTAATGATTTCCTCTGGCTCATGACTGAAGAACCGCACCGTACGCGAAGGAAAGAGATCATCAAAGCCCATCCCGAGGTATGTAGCTTGCACTTCTCAGACATTATGAACCAAATACTCCTTCCCTATCCCATCCGGTGAGCTCCACCATCGCGCATGAGATGGGGTCCTCTATTCTAGGATGTCTCAGGCTACTTCGTCCGTATACACAGAAGAGCACACGCAATGGCATGCACAGGCCATGACATTCTCCTGCGCTGTATGATATAGCTCTGACACATGTTGTGCATCCCAGGTCTTTAAACTCATGGGTCATGAACCACTCACAAAATACGTCGCGCTGTCTGTTGTCACACTCCAAATTCTCACTGCATGGCTGCTTCGCTTCACTTCGCCATGGAGCTGGAAATTTCTCCTTGCCGCCTACTTCATTGGTGGCACCGCGAACCATAACCTCTTCCTCGCTGTCCACGAAATTACACATAACCTTGCCTTCAAAGGCATTAAGGCGAATAAGATGCTGGCCATTATCACTAATCTTCCAATCGGCATTCCTTATGCAATCACATTCAAGGTGCGTCTTCCGAGTAGGTCATGTCGTACTAACTGGCCTGTTATACAGGGATACCACTTAGAGCATCACAAATACCTTGGCGAGGACGGCATCGACGTTGACCTTCCGACGAACCTTGAGCTTTTCTGCTTGAACAACGTGCTTGGAAAGGTGTTCTTTTGGTAACCTCCCTTTTCGTTTAGTATCACCATTTCCTAAAGTCTATTCAGTACCTTCCAGATTCTCTTCTACGCGCTGCGGCCGGGCTTCGTACGCTCACAGAAGCCCACCTACTGGCACTTCATCGGCATCGTCGTGCAGCTCTCCTTTGACGTTATGCTTGTGAAATACGTTCCAGGCGGACGTAACATGCTTATCTATCTTATTATGTCAAGTTTTTGGGCGGGAAGCCTCCATCCGTTGGCAGGCCACTTCATCGCTGAGCACTACGTCTGGGATGGTTTGTCGCAGGAGACTTACTCCTACTACGGGTGGCTTAACATTTTCGCCTACAATGTTCGTTCCCTTCCATCTTCCATGCCAACTTCAAGTTCATGGTGATGTTGATGCAGGTGGGCTACCATAACGAGCATCATGACTTTCCATCCATCCCTTGGACGCGCCTACCAACCTTGCGCAAGCTTGCGCCCGAGTTCTATGATGCTTTGCCCTCACACCCGTCGTGGCCCATGATCGTAATTAACTTCATCCGCGATAGCAACGTCGGAATCTACGCACGCGTCAAGCGTCAACCTCGGTCTGGCAAAAAGAATGCGCCACTGACCGTTGAGCTCGACGGCGGTTGTGCGGATGTCAACGAGGGGAGTGGCGCGAGTACGGACGGCGCGAGTACGGACGGCGCGAGTACGGACAGGGCGTCTGGCGGACGAGGAGAACAAAGAAGGAGGAAGCCGTCAGATCCAGCTGTCACTGACCCTTCGTAGACGTAGACATCATGCACATATATACTGACTGATTCGCCCCACACCTCCTAGTCAGATAATGGGTCCCCACTTCACAGGATGTCGTAGCATGGCTGTTTGTACGCATTGGCCGGAGTACTTAAATCCCGGCTCCCAAGAACACTGCAGGGCTCCGAGTTTTCCCAGCTGGACGCTTCCTCGGCAAGGCGATGACGCCCGTGAGCAAGCGCGAGCCAGTGATCATGGATTGCTAAAGTTTGCTGCTCATGGCTCCGGGCACAGTCAGAACACGAGGCCGGCCCGGCTAGGAAGAGTCGGGGAATGCGTGAGGGGAGCGTTTACAGCCTGTAGACGCTTCACAGACTCGGATGCTTCTGCTAATACATCGAAAGACTGCCTCTGGATTCACGGGACGCTGTCAGTGGCAACATCAAACATGTTGGTTGAGGTTGCGGGCTTGTGCGGGCCTGTGTACGATGGGCAAGCAGTGATGGTCCTTCAACAATACCGGCCGAAGTTCCGATCGTGCGGAGATGAGGGACTTTTTATCTGCCTTGCATCTTCTCATGCTTCCCTGTCTCTTGGCTTGGGGCTTCGTCAGCTGTGCATTCACTACCATCTTGCTTATACTTTATCACCGTAGCCCTGTATTGTGAAGGCTGACTGAGCTCACTTATTGTTTCGGCCACTGCACCGACAACGCTAACACACCGATAGCTCGATTATTTTGGTAGCCATGCAATTGTGTTATGGTGTGCAAGCCACTTGGCAAGCCAACGCTTAATCTAATTGTTCTCTATGTGTTTATCGCAACCATCAGACATGCTGTGTAGCTCGTAGAGCGCTGCAATGTGGTCTTAGCCTGTCGTGTCCTCTCCGTGTATTATCGTTAATGTGGTTGAGTCGTACAGGTATATCATCGAGTGAGGCGATGGGCATGTTTAACTAGACTTACCCTGAACACCTCTACTTCGTGAGCTCACCCCACTTATCTTTTCGACCTGTGCAATAAACAGCTTCACAGTCCCACGACACACCCTCAAACCGCCTGGGAACACGGGAGTGCCGGCTGGAAGGATAACCGGGGCTAGGCCTCGGGTCTGCCCACTGAGGCGTGGGAGCGGGATGGTGCGCGGCGCGGCTGGGCCGATTATTTCCGTGAGTCGATGCACGTCTTTTTCTGTCCGCCTGTATGGGCCTCGCGGTGGCAGCATGTGGCCTGGAATGGGTTCGTGTTGCATGTAGCTTTCTGACTCGTTGCGCTACTGTGTGGCTCGGGCTCTCGTCCCTGCATGTAAAATCGGTAAATAGTGTACACTATTGAACGTAGACTCAAAAAAAAAAAAAAAAGGCACAGATCCGAGCATGCGCACAACTGTTGCCAAACACTTGTATAAATTATTAAGCACATATTTGCTATGCACTTTTGGCTTAGATGGATAGCACAGATCTTGGCTCAAATTTCATGTTTTTATAAGTGCGAGCGACCACTTGGCCGCGATAATCCCGAGGTCGTAAGCATCAGGAAACCACCCCCGTCGTAAGAAATTCCTAAGGAACAGCTAAACGCACCGGGACATCGCGAGATTCCTCGCGTGATTGTAGCTGTATCTTGCGATGGAGGGGGTGGGCCCAGTAAATGTATCTAAGTGTCTCCAAAGAACGTCCTAAGGGCTCAGGGTTCTAAGAATTCCTAAGAAGATATTTCAAGTGCACCGACGAGGCAGATTCCACCAATTATACATTGGAGTCCAAGCCCTGTACTACCTACACGATTCTTTACAGACGAAACGAGCACGTGACAAGCTTGAAGAAGGATGCCCTACACACGTGGCCTGCGCTGCCATTTTGCGCCGGGGCAGGAGAAATGGTGCTATACTGAGGAGGGTCCACGCCGCTGGCTGTGGTGCTGGTATTGGGAGTGCGCTAAGACTAGGCATCCGGCCAACAAGCAATGGTGCCCACGCTGCCACGTATTGCATGGGGACGTCTGTGCCAGTGATGCCGGCAATTAGAACGATCGAGGAAGAAGAGTTGGCAGTTTGAGGAGGCGGTTGGCTGCCGATCATGTCGATCGGCACGCTGCTCGATTTACCGATGGTGGGGGCCGGTTCTTCTATTCACACCCTGGTCCTTGTCTGTGTACGATTACTGTGAGTAGAGCTCAGGGTGGGCAGCGCGGAGGATGCACAATCAGAGCCCACCCCCGCATCGGTCATGTTGATTTTGGCCAAGACCGTGTATTACTTGCAACCTGACGCATAGGTAGAATAATGCTGCCAGGATAATAATTCCAGCATTACTTACTGATCAGAAGGGATGGCCTATAGTGAGTGGTACAGCGCGTTGGGATGCCGGGATGGCGATCCTTGGTGGGGGCGTGTGTATGCACACGGGGCCAATGCCGACGGTTGCAGGCCATCAGAAAAGATATACAGCTCCCGCGCACCCGTGAGCAGGACACGAGAGAAGCGCGATGGCCATCACTAGCGCTTCAAGTTGCACATGCGCGGGCTCCTTGCAACTACCCCATCCATCCCACCCGCCCATCCACCTGTCTTTTTGACCAGCTTGGTGCGTGTTGACTCCACCTGGCGCACACACACTTGAAGTAGCACTGGCGGGTGGTAGCACACGTGCCTTGCAGGGAGACATGTGAGGGCGTAGGCGAGGAGCCGGCTGCTTGTGCAAGCGTCTTCCGGCCTTTGTGAACTGCAGGGGAGAGGGGGAGAGCAGGGGGATGAGTGCAGCTTGGCCAACAGGTTGATCTATCCTGCCGTCGACAAGATCAGCATGATCGCGCCGATCAAGAGGCGGGGGATGCACCTTGTGAGCTGGAAATGAAACTCGCAACCCGTCCGAGCCTCCCCCACTTGTCCACAGAGCAGGGGCGACAATGGTGCGCGTGCGGGCGGATGCACTGGCAGGACACACTGCCAGCATATAACCCTAGTTTCTAGGGAAAACATGTAAAAATATTGTGGAAGGAGTTTATGTCTTTCCACATGTTTTGCACAGAAACTTGTCTGGAAAAATATAACACAAGTCCAGACTTTCTTCAGAGAATTGTCTTAAAAACAGTTTTACTAAAGATAGCATGTTCACTAAAGTTTTTCTGCAGAAAAAAACTTATTACTCAGCAAATTTCCAATACTTTTCAAAGGATAAAAGTTAGAAATACTTTATATATTTCCAGTATATTTTTAAGACTGCTATCTAAGATATGTTTCATGCTTTTTACATGGAAAGCAGATGAAAAGATTTAGATTATCTATATATG
>MU273721.1:7960-41591 GCA_022160365.1 Vararia minispora EC-137
GGCACGTTCGCGAAGGTCGTCCCGCCGCGCCCACCGCCGCCACGGCCACGTCCACCGTCGAATCCACCGCGTCCTCCGCCGCCACCGCGCCCGCCGCGGAAATCTCCGCCTCCCCGTCCACCTCGAAAGCCTCCACCGTCTCCGCCTCCGCCGCCTGGTGTGCCTCCACCACGACCGCTTGGGCTTCCGCCGCGCCCACCCGGACTTCCAGCGCGCCCACCCGGGCTTCCACCGCGTCCACCTGGACCACCCCCGCCCCCGCCGCCACCGCCACCGCCTCTCGGTCCACCTCGCCCACGTCCACGATCACCACCACGTCCACGATCACCACCTCGTCCACTCATGGTCGGTTAAGATATATCCGGATTTGGGAGAGAGAAGTAAAGAAGAAGGGGAAGTTAGAGTACTAGTGGGAAGAGCAGAGCGCCCCCTACCCACCTACCCACGTCAGCGCTCCAGTATATAATACAACGGGCCGCGTGGTGTAGAGTTCGTAGATTGATGCTCATTGTTCTCCTGATCACGTCACGTTGCTAAAAGGATGACCAAAAACTCTACCAAGACAAAGACGGGACAAGGCCGCCTTGTAGGGTAGGGTAGGGCACCTCACATTAGGAGACCTGGGCTTGCGTATGGTCAGAAAAGGACGCATCTTTCGGCGTAGAATGAGCGGCGTACTGAGGCAGTGCTTGGCTCTCACGCGACTCAGTGAAGGAAGCCTGCCCCCGTCCCATTGTCGGAACCCTCAGCACAGGAATAGTACGTACGTACACCATACACGTGTCCGAGACCGAGAGCACGGAAGACTCGACTTCGAAAACCCGAGGTCGGCGCAGCCAGGACCATTAGAGCGCCATGTTGCATATATAGAAGGACTGAGGCCTCGAGGCAGTCAGCCATTCGCGGCAGAGGACGAAAACGATTCTTGGCTATCGGAACGCGCCGAGGAAGCCGGACCGACGCGTCCTAGCAGTATTCCCACGATATCGGCATTCGAGCATCCCCGGGCCCGGTTCGGAGAGCGCGACGTTTGTCTCCTGCCTTCGTGTCGCCGTACTACGTTACATTCTGTACCCTCTACTCCGCGTCCGGCGTGGAATGGAGTCATGTCTGGTGCTCGCAGTAAACCTCTCGAAAACTTTCGTCACAGGCGAAAGATTCTAACGCACACCTCACGACCGCCAGGTCTCGTCGGGGTAATAGCAGCGAGACTAAGTAGGCTGCTTCCAATCAAGAGTCTCTGAATTCGCCCCAAGCTACCGAATTCTTGCTTTCTTCCGCTGCAAGCAAAGCTATATATTCTCTCGCAAATATCTTGCACTGTTTGTGATGCACGGCGGCGACATGACGGCTCGAAGGTGAGCGTAAGGTCATATGACATCAACGCGCCTCCTCGGACGACCGCACCTCGGGCAAACGACTCCTTCCGAAGTGCTCATTTCATTAGAGTGTATGCGTCTCTTGGTGTTCGTCATTGTCCTCCCACTAAGCAGTCTGCCGTTCGCTCTCTGCGGAGCACGCTACGGTTAATGCTATACCTTTGCCGATACTAATGCCAGCGTCGGCGACTTCCAACAGCCGACTCTTCCTTATAACGGGTGCGACGATAAGTTGCGGTCGCCATCGCCTCAGCTGTTGCAGACCATCTGCCAATGACATCGTCTAGTCCATCCGCCTCATCTAACGGGCGAGTCCCTACCACCACTCTACAGCGTGGCAGAGCCTGTCTATCCTGCAGGTACGCGCGTAGTTTACGTTTATATTCCCCAGCTTTAACTGTTCTTAGGCGCCGAAAGATTGTGGGTGTGCCTACTCCTTTGCGCGATCGATTCTTTACCATGCTTGATTTCGACCAGAGATGCGATGGCGCTAGGCCAGCTTGCGGGTCCTGTCGGCGATATGACCGCGCCGATGACTGTGAGTACGACGACGGCTACATGAGTCCACACATGCTGCAGCTACAGGAGACGGTAAGCCGCCTAGAGGCGCGAGTTCAGGAAATAGCGTTTCAAGATCCGCCTGAAGCTGGGAGTCAGATCCTCTTGAGCCACCGTAAGCATCCTTCCTTGCGCTCTCTGCGTTCTGGATCCAATGTGCAGTCCAGTGTCGGTTTCTTCTTCACCTGCGGGATCAAGCATAGTCGCTCCAGGAGTCCTGTCGCGGGCTCAGTCCATGGAGTTGTATGCATGTTCTCTGCCGTTGCCATCGATCTTATGTTGAATCATCATTCTAGGGTTGATGCATACTTCCGTCACAACAAGATCCAGAATTCGTGGTTTCTTCACGAAGGCCGCTTCCGCGGGAACCTGTATCTTCCTACGGACAACATCGCCAGCCTAGTGCCTACCCTCGTCACTACCGTGCACCTATGGGGGGTCAGGCTCCTGGGGCGCGAAGACCTCGACATGCACGCCACAGCCCTCCTCTCGCGCGCTCTCATCCAGCTCGGGGACGCGCTCTACGACATGCCCTCGCAACGCACTGTCCAAGTCATCCAGACTCACGTTCTCCTCGCCTTGTACCTCTATGACGCCGCCTGCTTCCTTGACGCGCGCACGCACACCGCCGCGGCCGCCTCACTCGTTCTCCGCCTCGGTCTGCACAAGATCCGCTCTACCAGCCAGTCCACGCTCCGCCCTTTCACCTACGTGGAGCCCATCGCGAGCCTGATGCCTCCGCCCCGTGATGCCGTCGAGGAGGGCGAACGAATTGCCGCATTCTGGGCCGTTTTCAAGCAAGATCGCATCTCGGCGGCCATCTTGGGGCTCCCCGTAGCCGTTTCCGACATTGAGGGGACGGATACGCAAGTCGACACGCCGTGGCCGATGACGATAGAGCTCTACGAGGAAGTACGCATCCATCTCCCCGTTTATCCACCATCTATGAACGTTTATCCTCGCAGGGGATGCTAGCGGCGGGCATCCGGAGTGGCGGCACGCTCAAGACCTTCTTATCCGGACTATCGTCTAACGTGGTGCAGGATAGCTCACTAGCGCAGACCTGCAAAGCAGCGGCCCTCTTCGAGCGCGCTACTCGCCTCGTGAACGGTTGGACTCCTGACCTTCCCATGTCAGACGAGTTTTACGCGGAGTACGTGTCGCTGAGCGCGCGCATAGACGAGCAGAAGGTGTGGCCGTTCTTTGTGTCTCTTCAGTGGTGGCTGATGTAGGATCAGCGGGCGATGGGAGATACGCCATACAAGACATTGTGCGTCTTGAACGGTGCGAGCATCCAACTGCACACGGTCTTCGCTGCGCAGAGTGAGGACGCGCGCGATAAGTGCCTCGACGCGGCATTTGCAATCATCCAAGCAAGCACGCTATCCCGACTTCAGGACATCAAGTTTCTCTGTCCGGCCACCGGGGTGCGTTATCCGCTGGCTCTCACCATACCTGTGTGAAGTGACTGAGCTCTTTTCTCGTAGACCATCTGGGCTGCTGTCTGCAGAGTCCTGATTAATGGGATCATCTCTGTCCGCTCGATGTATGCCGATACGCCGATGCCGTCGCTAACCAGGCGGGAGACGGAGCTCGTCGGAATGCTGGAACAAATGGTGTCTCTCATGGCATCATTTGCACCGATCTCCGCTATCATGAGTATGTATCCAAGCAATTGGCTTCTAGAGTCATGGCTTACGGGCGTTTGAGCAGACTATCACCTCTCGCGAGTGGATCAGGAGCGGATCGGTGTCTTAGCTGTCTAGACTGCCTGAGCGACATTGATGTACTGTAAGCATCTTGGTAATACTGTATTCTTTACGGCTGACGTCTTGAACGCCGGGATGGGCTGGGGGGCTTGCTTTCTACGTTCAAATAATGCATCTATGTAATATACAAAGGAGCATAGATTCCTTTCTCTCGATCTGCATATGCTCGATACAGATTGCTTGCCCCTTTCTAATAGGCTTCCTCAGGAGGATGTAACGCAAAGCTGGGTGGCTCGGGAAGCTATATAAGCACACCCGATGCGTTACTGGATGTGGCTGACAGCAGAAAATAACAATCGCTCACGGAACCTCACACGCTTATGTAGTATGGAAATACAGGCGCCGTGGCTCACGATAGTACATAGCAGGAGAACGGCATGAGAATAGGAACCAGGCGAGATAGTGTTCCGATGAAAGCCAAATCAGCGCCCGCCAATACCGATATGCAAACATACACCAGTGCTGGTAGGAGCCCTAGGATTTACCCAGGAACACCTTAGACGTGGTCCAGGGCATTGATCACGCCTGCATAATTCGGTGTCCCCGAGAGCGTCGCCGTCCGCCCGTTACCAGTGTCCGTTACCGTTGCGTCGATGCCATACCCGCTGAAACTCTTTGACTTCGAGCGCGAGGGTCCACTGTCAGCTTCCGCGCTCGATGCAGTAATGCCGAGACCAGCGAAGCTACCTGACTTCGCTTGATTGGATCCATTGCCCACTCGCGCACTCGAAGCGCTGGTGCCCAAGGGCCCGTTAATAGTAGCACCCTGCCCGCCCGCGCTCCCGCTGCCGGCGGCGCTTGCTGACGCCGCAGTCGAGCCTTGTCCGTTCGGTAGAATCGTTCCCGAAGCACCAGCAGCGGCAGCACCGGGCAGGATATAGGGATAGAGTCCGGAGTCTGCCGCTGATGCCGCCGCGGCAGACGACTGAGGCTCCGGCCCGCGGCGATGAAAAACTAGATTAGCTGCGCGTCAGAATTTCAGATGTCTGAGATGGGGAAGGTGGGGCTTACAGTGCCCGAAGAGGGAGTTGATCGAGGATTGGATATCGTGGATCATCGAATTGGCGTCAGGCATGATCCAGTTAGGGTGCTCCGTTGTGGTGCACATCATAACATGGCCGTGGTTCTTCATCCTGCACACGGCAGCCGAGTGCTCATTAGACTGATGAGGATCAAGATGATGAGTATCGGGATCGTGAGCATCGAAATGGTGTGCATGGGAATGATGAGCCTCGAAACGATGGGTGTCTAGTACGACTTCTTCGGAGGGCACTGGAGCGGCGAGGGCAGGGACCAGAGCAGAAGCAGCATAGATGGCCATGAGCCGCTTGTTGATTAGAACCATAACGGCTGCGAGAGTAACGTGCGGTAGAATGTCGAGCTCAGACGCGGAGGGGTGGTATCAGGTCAAGGGAATTTGCTTAGCGGTGGGACGTCCGAATCAGCGACAACACTCAGGTTTTATATGTGTGCGGGTAGTGTATAGGAGAGAGATCACTCGCTGCCTGTGCAAAGGGAAGCCAAATGTCCCGATGTAGCGTAGGAACACGGAAGCCGCTAGCCGTATAGAGTGCTGAGAGCAGAGGACACTATGCAGAGGAGAGGTTGCCTCCGCGGCAAAAAATCGTTGCACGAAACACCCGCGCTGGAGCAGAGCACACTGCTGTGCATGAGGACGTGCTGGCTGAGACGCCTGCTTCCAGGTATTCGCGAATAGTGCACCCTCCGGCACGCGGAGGCTGTGTTGTATCCGCAGTGGAGCAGAAGAGACCATTGAGTTCGGAGGTAGAAGACAATCTTCTCCGACCTGCTATTGGCGCATCGCGAGTTCATCCGAGACAAACAACGCGCGTTGTATAGGACCTGGTTCGGTCATCGCCATCGCCACGCCTCACGCCATGTATTGCACGAGAGGAGGAGCCTGAAAGTAGAGGTGTCGGCCATGGGAAGGGCCCACTGTACACGGAGAGAGGATGGAAACTTGAGAGGGGTAGAAAATCTCGATTGGCCCCTGTGCAAACCAGAATCTTGCGACAATGGTGGCCCCAGAAGTAGATTCTTCCTAGATCAGGGTGGGGATACTCGAGCTTGCTGCACAAAGCGCAAACGTAGTCGACGGGAATGAAGGAAGACGCAGACAGAGTCTCTAGCACTCGCGAGAACGCTGGAATTTGGAAAAGAAGTCAAGTGTGGTGACATTAATTGCGGTTGTGCCGCGCTCAGCCAGGCACAGAGACACGTGAGATGACGTCAGGGCGTCAATTCCCGAGCATCGTCGGCCGCATCGTTTGTGGCAGGTCGACACATCGCAGTCGAAGAAAGAGGTGTTAAGGCTATGCATCACGTATACAAAGATGTAGACACTAATCATCGTTCAGATGTCTACATGCCATCATCACCCTCCACGGCGTCATAGTATCCGTGCCGATCCCACAGCGCAAGCGGTTCCTCCTCGTAAGCCCATCCCAACCGATCCATCGTCAACACGGCCGAGCGCAGGAAGATCGTCCCGTCGAGAACCTTGTCGACCCCCGCGTATGCGCCCGCGCTGCGTGCGCCATACAGTAGATCGAAGGCGCCGAGCGCGCGCACGAGCTTGATGAGATGCTCGTTCGGGTGCACGGCCGCGTTCTGCACGACGCGCAGCCACGCGCTTGCGCCGAACGGTACCGTCTTCTGGTGGTTCTCAATGAACTCACGCTTCGGCGCCTGACCAGGTGCATAAGCGTGCGACGCCCGTGGTAGGGAGAGGCGCGAGTTTGTTGCAGCGTAGAGAGCTGGGATGGACATGTTCGCGCTCGAAGGACGATAACGGGCGAGGTACCAGATCGCGCAGGACGCAAGGTAGTCGCGGACAAGGAGAAGCCGCGAAGAGAGGGGAAGGGGAGGATTGAGCGTGTTCGCCCTCGTGCGACCGGGAAGGAGTGCAAGCGTTGGAAGGAAAATGGCTGAAGTAACAAAGTGCATGCTACATGCGCTAGTCAGGACTCTGAGCGTATGGGCACGAAGGCGACGCATACGTAATGAACTCGGCGTTGAAGACACTCTTGCCGCGCGCGGCGTAGCCGGAGACCGTGTACCAATACACATTTCCGACAATGACGTCCTCTACCATCTTCTCCAAGCGGTCCTCGAGTTCACCTTCAGGCACACCGACGATCCAGCGGTCGTACCACTCATTAACGAGCTCCATCACGGTTGGACCGGTATTCTGTATAGTCTTGAAATAGGACACGCCTCCCTCGATGGAGTCCCCATCAACGGGACGCTTGAAACCGAGGGCTGCTGGGGTAAAGCGCGGATCCGTCGCCAGGACCTGGTGGAAGGACAAGAGGGGTGGGGGGCCTGCATTACGAGACGGCAGCTCGAGCCTGGAGAGACCACGACCGTACTTGTCAGCAGTGGTAAACAGGTACAACGGCGTGGTGGGCGTCTGGTAGTCCGGATGAATGGCAGTTTGCGCCAAGCCTACGATGGGTCGGAAAGAAGCATAAGTTGTATCAGCGAGAGCACATACCTTCAGCAACCTGCTGCACGACACCAAACTCGGCCCCGTATCCTACATGGATCATAGGATGCAGCACGCCGGCCATGAAGCGGCCGAGCATCTCAGGATGCTTCTCACCATCTTTAAGGGCCTTCTTATCGTGAGGCAGGTTCGGGTTGACGTTGTACGCGGGTGAGAACACAAAGCGGTCGAGGACGTCCGCGACAGAGTCCTTCGCAAGTGCCCTACAAAAGAAGGTCGTGTACGCAGAGTAAAAGCTATGTTCGTGTGAGCAACTCGGAGTGTGCTCTGAGAAGACTAATCTACACACTTGGCATCGCCGAGGTGCTCAACGAAGTTGCTGTCTGTGATGGGCTCTGGACTCGGCTTTACCGGGTCTTCATAGTCGTGCGTGACGTAGACTTCTTCGAGCGCTTCTGCAGACGCGCCAATGCTCCACATAGCGAACAGGTGGTCCATAACATGGCTGTACGCATCGTCAAGCGCTC
Organism: Vararia minispora EC-137; assembly: GCA_022160365.1. Lineage (NCBI taxonomy): Eukaryota > Fungi > Basidiomycota > Agaricomycetes > Russulales > Lachnocladiaceae > Vararia > Vararia minispora. The sequence goes on from MU273721.1 coordinate 15,663, forward strand.
CGTCCTAACCATGAACATCGAGAAAGAATACGTACTTGTGAAATATAGTCCCGCCGAAGAATGCATTATTGTGAATGTAGTTCTCCTGCAGTTTCTTGACGAGTTTCTTCGTGCTAACCTCCGTTACGCCAGGAAGCGGGAAGTTGCCAGGCGACGTAGGCGCATTGAGCAACCTGAGACAAAGCTGGTGGTCGTCGCTGAGGTCGCTGGGCATGGTTAAGACACAGTGCTATGGCAAGTCGTGAGAGGCATGACGCGCTGGTTTAAGTACGCCTACTCAATCACAAGGATACCAGAATAGACGTGCGGCGTCAACAAGCGTGAGACGCAAACGCTCACGTGAAGATGCCGGGTCGGATCTGTATGATGCGTTCCGAGTTCACCAGAGTGGTACGGGGTGTACGCCCTAGTGAGTCGGTGTGTGAAAGATCCGGCCTCGAGCCTGCCTCGACTGTGCCGCTGCGTAAGCAATAGGCAAGTGTGTTCTTTCGCGGTGGATGAAATGGACATTCGCTGAGAACGAGAAGACACAAAATGCTTCGCACAACGGCCTCGTGCATGTCTGCGCGTGCGTATCTGTCCATCAAGGTATGTAGACAACGCTTAGGCTGAGTAAAAGATGGACCTGTGATGTTAAGTTACCAAGACGAAGTCACAGATGACATGGCGTTTGTAAGTCATAGCACTCTGGAAATTTGGACGCATAGACATCCGATAGCGGTGTTCGGAGGCCACGTTGGTGTTGGATCATCGGCACAAGCGACCAACATCTCCGGCACGTATGACAGCTAGCCTACAAACGTAAACTAAGTGATTAGCAACACGCACGACAAAGCATGAGAGAGGCTGATTACGATTGGTAAGCGGCGCACTCACCCTCTACGAATCCATACATTCATGTAACATCCCAGCCGGCTCCTGACCGCGGATTATCCGCGCTGCCGGAGCGACGCGCGCGCGCCCGTTGACGTGCCAAGCATGGCATCCCCAAGCTTTAGCCTTGAACACAAGCATGCCTTAGAAGCTCAGCCCTTGTTCGCCTACCCGCGCCCCCTCAACCTTCCACACGCCGCGCTTCTTCACGCCACCCTTTTCCTTCTCCACAGTACCGCCGGCCTCGCCATCGTCTGCGTCGCCTGCGCTTGCCCGCAGGCTAGGTCGCACGCCGACGGACGCGCACAGCGCCTTGTAGCGCGAGCGGATCTGGCGCAGGAGGGCGCCGAGGTCTATACCATCGTCTGCGTGCGGGTTTGTGCGCGGGAAGGAGGCGATAAGAGCCAGAAGCTGACGTGCGTGGTGCGCGGCGCGACTGTTATACAAACGATGAAATTCCAAGCGGTGACATTCTGTTGGACATGAAGCTGAAGGAAGAAAATGCATGCAAACGCACTGGTCATCTTTGCCTTCGCGTGTGTATACCGCGGCCCATACACGCGCCGCGCCTTCGTAGAATCCTAATTCTTCGCCGATCTCGAAGCCCTTCTCCCGTCCGAGAGCACGGCCCTCAATCAGGCCGTGGATGCGGCCGTGAGCGCGGCCGTCTTCGTAGCCGGCGTCAAAAAACCTACAAAAAGAGTGTGCTGAGAGAGACTCCAAGAAAGCGAGACGTCGACGGACGTCTGTTCAACGCAAGCGAGCTCGGAGAGATCGAAATCCATTATGTGAGGCAGACGAGACGAGACAAGACGATACGAGTAAGCGACAAACAGCGAGGTGGAGTGGCGATAAGTCCTAAAAGGGAAGAGCAAAAACTTTAAAATAAATAATCTATCTCCACAGTGACGGCTCATGCGCTTGAACGTTGGCCGCCGCCGTCGTAACCGTACCCGCCACCCTTGCCCGCACCCTCCTCCGTCATGGCGGGAATAACCTCCTCATCGCCCATTACATCCGTCTCGCAGGCGCCGATTCAGGCGAACATCCAGCCGCTGTTGACGCGCCTCTCGCTTGACCTGCGCGGCCGCCGCTTCTCCGTCGACCGCGAGACGATCATGAACCTGCCCGAGTCCGTCCTGCTGTGTCTGTTCCCCAACGGCCTCGTACTCTCGCGCAATAGCGTGGCTATGTCTGACGGCGGCGACAACTTAGAGGAGGAGGAGGTCTATGGTGTCGACGTGCGTGTGCCGTCCTCGCGCCTCAGCGCAGGCTGACGTAGACACCGGTTCTCCCTCTTTGTTCCCGTGGCTGCCACTGTCGTCGCCCGCGTAGTTCGACCCGGAGTGCTTCAACTTCGTCTTGAACTTCTTCCGCAAGGCGTCAGACGATTTCTACGGCACTGAATCTGTACCAGGGCTCTACTCCGCCCAGCAACACTTCGCGGACGCGCAGCAGAACGAGTACGCGCCAAACACGAATCCCCTGCTGACGAAGCAAGCCATTATCGTGCTCCGCGAGGAGCTTGAATACTTCTCTATCACGCCACGCGGGTCCGCGGCTGGCACGGACGCGACCGGCATCGCAAACAAGCAGCTCATCGACCTCAAGAAACAGTGTGGCCGCTATCTGCTCGATAAGCGGTCGATATTCACGGCGCTGCAGCGCAACGTGAACAAAGAGAACAACCTGGCGGAGCAGCACTTAATCGACATGCTCTGCATGAGGTGTGTGCGCGTGAAGCGTGGCTGTTGGCATGGACTGATGCGCGGGCGTAGTGGCTTTGACCGTGAAGACGAGTGGGGTTTCAGGAGCATGGAGCCCTCGCGTTGCTGTATCTCCTCCATCGCGCTTGTCCTGTTGAAGACGGGTATCAGCCATACGCCGGCCTCGCCAGGCGGTGAGCCGAGCGTGACGATCGACTACAACCAGATGGCGACCGCACAGAAGCTGCTGCTGTTCTGGCGTAAACCTGCGGTGCGTCCTCGTGCTTGAGCCTCGTGTAAAGTGGGACGCCTGACTGTGATCGCGTGCAGCGTAAGTGCTGGTGGGACGGCCTCGAGGTGAACCTCGCGCCGGAGCATGAGGCACCGAAGCTGATCAAGCTCTGGGCTCGGCGTGTGTGGACTCTTGAGCTCAGCCTGGTGAGCAATCTGCCTTCCCGCCTTTGCCGCTTCCCTGTCAAATCACTAATCTGGCTGCAGGTCTGAGCGATCGCCGCATCCGTTTCTCGCTAGTCTAGTGATGTCCGCACACGGATACCCCGCATTTCCACCCGCTGTCCCTGCGCACGTCTGCCTTGTCTTCCGCGCTCGTCCTGTGTTTTCGTCCGGATTCTCGCATATTTCGTATAGTATCCCTGTCTCTATGGCCCTTGCATCTGTCACGTAGTCTCTTGTGCGCTTGTGGCGGGAGATGTCTACATCTATATAGGCCGCGTGTCGTGAGAGGACGGGTTCGGGTAGTGTTCGGGTGCATTCGCGTGACGGCACATATTTGCAAGGCGTCTGTCACCAGGTCTCTGTTGCTTCCTCATGGATTGCGTATACACTTGAGAGATTCTACTTATCAATTTGGGTATCAATGCAGTGTACAATATCAACGACATTGAGCCGATAGCGGTTTAGCGTCCCAAGGGCCAGGCTCGGAGGGCTCTCCTTCCCCATTGGCACGATACTATCTGAGAGAAGATAAAGATCCGTCGGTGTCGCCGAACGCTCGTTCCTTCCCAGCGGGCGCAGCGTACCGCGACTATATGTGTAGCGAGTACACCATCGCCCCGACCCCACAGCCACCCTCGTCGCTGGCTGACAGAGTCTGGTGCCCGCGGGATCGGGATCGGGGAGTCGGAGTGGATGACAGAGGAGGGAGCAGAGGATGTTGAGATGCTGGAATATTGTGCCCTGGTTGGGACCGGTAGATCGGGACGGGATGCCGGAGAGACATGGGATCGGTGCTGTGGCTTGTTGTGGTTGGACACCTGGCGGTCGGTTTACGGGTCGCTGGTTGCCCTTTCCCTGCCAGGACGTGCGCTCCGCCGCGCTTAGACCGCCATAATGGACCGCTCTTGATCTTTGCTTCGATACTGTTGTCAAATCTGGACGGATTAGAGACGACGAACGCCCAGGCAGATCTCCGACTGGCCGACTGCGCTGCCCTATTCGGTTCAAGAAACTGAGGACGTCTGCCGTGCACAACGAGAACAATACGCACGCATCCCCGATACCCTATCTTCCTGTCACTCTTCCGTCACTCCTTCCTTTCTCCTCTCTTCCCCCCTTCCCCTTCTTCCTCTCCTAGCCTCGACATCTCTTCCCCCAGCACGCACCCGGACGCGCCAACATGTCCATGGCCGCCATGACTGCCATTACGCATGGCCACCTCTTTCAAGCCCTTCAGGCTGGCAAGCCCTTCTTCACCTGCACTCTCATCGAAAACAGGCCGGAGATGGAGTACCGATGGCCGCTCCTCCGCGACCAATACTTCCCTTACCTCCTCGCCCACATGCGCAAGATGAACCCCGATGCTCAAGTCAGCCCGTCTCTGTTTTCTTCGTACAGACAGCCTGACCGAGACCGCGCGCAGATCAAGCTGACCTTCAAGTACACGTCCCCGAACCCCGTCCGCATCAATCCAGCAGACATGCAGTATAACATGATCCCAAACATTCCGCTCTTCGATCCCGTTTTCAGCAATCGGCTCTCGGTCGGCGACCTATTCTTTTGCGCCAAGGTACGTCGCCACTGTCTGATCTCGACGCGTGTACGTCCTTAGATATACGCGCGGTGCCCCCACAGCTACTGGCGACGAACGCCGAGCCGAACGAGAACCGGCACCTTTTCGTGCTTGCGATCAGCACCCCGACGGACGCCGTCGAGATCACGCCGGCGATGCGCGCACAGTGCCCGGGGATTTTGCATGCCATGGACGAGCTGCGCGTGCTCGAGCCGTGCGCGCGATGGGCGCGTCTGCGTGACACGCTGCAGAAGGTCAGTGCGCGCGAATCGACCCTTCCCGGGTTACAGGGTTTCCGTCCGTATCTCAAGTCACCGGCGGCAGCTGACATGCACGAGCAGGCGAATATCCGGCTGCACATGATCCTCAACCCGCAGACGGAACCTGGGCCTTTGCTTTCCCTCTTCTACGACGTCGTACGCTCCCCGCTCCTAGCGCCGTTCATCACTGCCTCATATGAGGTACGCTCAGCTACACGCGCAAAAATGCGCCGAAGTCAGGCCGTGGTTTCCAGTCGACCACATGGCGTACACACTCTACCTCGCTGGCGAGGCCGTTGCGCCGGATCGCGACGTCCCCGGTCCGCCGCCCGTGATCCGCTCCGGCACCGACCCCGGCCCGACCCGCCACGCGCTCTCCCACGCCGCGGCGCCGCCGCCTCCCGACTACGCGCCGCCGTCCTCGCCGCCGCCGCCATTCCCGCTCCCGCGCGGGCCCGCCGCACCTCACTCGATCGTACCCGTCCCTCGCCCGCGCCTCAACTCGCTCCCGCTCCCTCCGCCGTCCTCGCGTCTAAGCCGCTCATCGACGCCGACGACACCGTCGCCGCCCGCCACGCCCAAGTCGTCCTCCATCGTCGCGCACCTTCAGACTTCCCACGGCCTGACCAAGCGCCGCAATCCGGGCACCCGCGAGCCGGTCGTTGACCCTTCGTTGATCATGCAGAGACATCCCTCGCCGCCGTCGCCGATGGCTGCCCCGCTCGGCCGCCCGCGCCGTGGTACGACCTCCTCCGCGTCGCCCACCGTCGTCAACGGCGGTATTGGAAAGAAACCGAAGCCGCCGCCTGCGCCGCAGCGCTTTGCGCTGGACGGATTGCCTGCCGTGCCACCTGACGCCGGGGAGAAGCCGTTCATCTTCTATCCGGAAGTCGAGAGATCGCTTAATGTGACGCTGGCGGCGAACGGGATGGCAGGCCAGAACAGCTTGGCGATGACGGGACAAAATAGCTTGGCGATGGCAGGGCAGGATGGCTTGGCGATAACGGGGCAGAACGGCATGGCACCAGCCCAGAGTGGGATCGGTCTGCAGGGTGGGATGCTTATGAGTATGCAGGCTAATGGGCTTGCAATGGCTGCCGTGCAGAGTGCGCACCCGCACGCCCGTCAGCAGGACGGCTTTATGGCTGGTGCTCCTGCTCTCATGCCCTCGCATGTCCCGTCTGCGCTGCACCCTATGCCACGGCAAGAATACCCTCCGCCCCCGCACGCGCAAGCGCCGTTGCCACCTTCGCAGTCATCCGCCGCCATGCCGCTCGCACCTGGCCACAACGCAATGCAGACCGTGCCGTCCCCGGTCGCGATGCAGCATCATCCGCCGGCGCCGGCAGGAGGGATGCAGTCGCCCGTCATCCCTGTCGCTCTCCACCCCGTGTCGATACAGCCTACGTCAGCCGCGATGCAGTCCCCACAGACGCAGGGATCACTGCACTCACCCGTCGGGCCGTCCGCGCTCCAGACCGCTCGGACGACCCCGCCAGGCCACGGGACGATGTCGCCCATGTCGCCCACAATGCACTCGCCGAGCGTGATGCAGCCGTCGCATACGATGCACTCCCCGACGGACATGCACTCTCCACCCGCAGACATGCAGTCGCCCGGCGGCATACAGCCGCAGTCCGTCTTCGAGCCGCCGGCGTACGAGCCGCCACAGGCATTAGACTCGCTGCCTCCACAGCACGCCGTCCCATCAGCGTACCCTTACTCGCCCACGGCATACTACGCCACCGGCGACCCGTACTGGTACGGCGCGCCAGAACAGCCGCCCTACGCACCATATGCGCCGTACGCCGCGACACCGTACTACGCCGCGCACCGTGCGTACGCGCCGCCGGCCGCACAGGGCGTCGCGGACGGCTACGGCGCGGCGTACTGAGTGCACCTGCCGGCGCTCGCTGCGCCGGCCATGCTTTCGATCTCGCTTTTACAACGCAATGCCACGCTACGCCACGCCACGCCACGCCACGGTCCTCGTCTGCTCTCCGTCCTCGTTTCTATTGGGTTTTCGCGCCGCTTGGGTTTCTGCTTGTATACTCTCCGTCTCACTCCTTTCTGCTCTCTCCTCCCCACTCCCCACGACGCAAAAATGTGTGAACGCTCCCGGAAGACAGTCCGTTCTCCACCGCTTCTTGATCAGGACGAAATCTGCTGTACACATAGGTATACCGGTCTTGCTTGCTTGTTTCTCTTCATTTCTCGGACATGTTTGGATGCGCGCTCGTGGTGGATGTTGTATGGGCGCGCGCTGGTGCTGGTGTCGGTCGACGGTATCACGGATGTTGTATATATGGTCTCGCCGCTGTCGTGCGTTGAACGCGCGCGAGCAGTCGAACAAATGGATCGTCAATATATACACAAGCTCTTGCTTGTTTGTCGGAAGGACGGACGCAGTCACAGACACGTAGTTACACTGGCCCCTGGCACCCACAGTGATTCATATCGGCCAAACTCCCTACCTGACAATGTCTTCGACCCGGATCAGCCCGTGAGATAGCATATAAGCAGCAAATGGCCATCCACGTGAATGATCGCAATTGAGATTTCATGTTGTGTGGGGTCAGCTGTGGAGTGCATGATGCTGTGATCAGTGCTTCTAGCCTGGTTTTTTGAAGCCAATGGGAGGGCTTGCACTCTGGCAGAGGCATATGCTTCCATAGCACCAGTGGCAGGGAGATGCTTCCTGCAGCGCCGAGGCAGGGGAAGCCGTCCATCCGATATGTCAGATACAATTGCTGCTGCTGTCTGTACCAGAAATGGAAATGGAAGCCCTGCATCCACACCAGCCAGTGCATCGGGCCAGCACCGTGCCTGGGAACAACAGATCTACACCTGATATCCCAGTACAGCATACTCGCTCGCATCGCTGCATCGGTCTATCCCGTCGTCACGGCTTTCACGCTTGAGTGCGATCCGAAAGCATCTAAAGATCCCAAGCACGCAAGAAGATACAAATACTGTAATTACACGAATCCCTCGCTCAGCAGCCGCCGAGCTCGCGCCTGGCGACCTCCGCCCAGGCCATAACGAAATAACACAGGCCGACCGGCAACGCACAGCGCCAGCCGACGGCGCCCCAATCCCACCTCCTCCCACCCCAGCGCCCGCCGATCTGCCTCCGGCGCCAGCCCTCCGCGGCGCCGTCCCACCACAAGTTGGACGTGACCCAGATCTGGACGGCGCGGGATGCGGAGGTGGTGGTGCCGATGACGGCCCAGCATGCGGCGGGGCGGGCGGCGTGGTTGAGGATGGTGAGGGTTAGGTGGGTGAGGGGCCAGCAGAGGGCTTGGAGGGCGAGAAGACGGATGAGGGTTGCGAGGGGCGGGTAGTAGACGCGCCAGCGGACGAGGAGGCCGGTTGTGAGGGCGAGGCATTGTGCGGCGGTCAGGAGGGCCTGTGCGAGTGCGGCGTGATCAGCGGGCAAGCGGGCGGGGGTGAGAGGGGAGGGACACGCACCCAGACGGCAGCGACGAAGCGGTCGATGCGGGCGTGTGCGGGGCCGTAGATGCACAGGTAGAGGTTGGCGGCGGCGCCGAGTGCGCCGGGGACGGCGGCGAGGAGGCGGCAGGCGGCGAAGAGGAGCGGGGCGAGGGCGGCGAGGGCGGGGGGCGGGACGAGCGGCGCGGAGGGGACGAAGCGCGCGGTTGGCAGGCGGCGGGGCTGCGGGGGGCGGTCAGTGGCCGGGCGGAGGGACGGGGACGTGCCGAGCGGGCGGCGGATCCGCGGGACCGTCGCGTTCGCGACGTCGTTCGGAAAAGGAAGAGGGAAGACGCTGCTCACCGGCTCGTCCGCTTCCGTCTCCGTCTCGCCGGCGCCGACGATGCCACGGGTGGTCGTGACGGCCTTGGCGCGCGGGTGGAGCATGCGCGCGCGGAGAGCTGCGTCGTGCGTGAAGACGGCGTCGCGCGGGGCTGCGTAGATCGCGTCTGCGTCGGGGGCGTAGTCAGGGTCCGGGTTGCAGTCGTCTTCGGCGCCGGTGTCGCCGCCGCCGCCGTCGCCGCCGCCGCCGCCGCCGCCGCTGCTGCTGCTGCTGCACGGCGCAGTGTACTGTACGAGTGCGGCGAGCGGGTGTGCATGTGGCGCGAGGTGGGGCGTCGAGCGGGACTTGCGGGCGCTGTAGGCGGGCGGGGGATCTGTGGGAGCCGTGGTGGGGACGAGGTAGAGGGGGCCGAGGGGGACGAGGAAGGGCGGGGGCGGGACGAGCGCGGAGGACGAGCGCACGCGGGCGTGCCGCTTGCGGGGCGGCGCGGCGGCTGCGGGCGTCGTGAGCCAGGGCGAGGGCATCGGAGACAACAAACGGGAACAGGAAGGACGCACGAACGGGATGATATACGGCCGAGAACGAAGGCGCGATATACCTGCGAGACCTTGGACGAGGGCTCTCCGTTCCTCTCGCAAGCCGTGCCCGTCGACGCCGCGCCCTCCACCACGTGCGCGGAGCCGAGGCGGCCGCTCGGCCTATCCGGTCCGGCGCCCACTTCCGCCTGGCGCCCACGCTCTTCCTCGCTTCTTGCCGCGCGCACTCCGACGCCCGGACGCCCGCAGCCGCTATCAGGTCCACCCGCTCCACGGCGCAGGCCGCCTGCCCTCCAAGGACGCACGTCTCCCAGCCCTCCGTCAATCCTGACGCACGCACCGTCGGTCCAGAGCGCCGCCCTAAGACACACCCGCCACTCCCAAGACACATCCGCCGTCCAGCCCTCGACGTCAATCCTGACCGCCTCTCTCACGCAGCGCGATATCATTCAACCTTCGTCCGCGCACTGAGACACCGCGATCGTAGCTAGCAGCGAACATTCTCTGAACACGCTCCACTCCGCTTCCTTTGTACACGCTTGGCTGCGCCACCGACGCGCGCGCGCGTTCGTACCCGCTGATTGGGCTCCGTTGCTTGTGGCCGCGACGGGGGCGGGAAGGCGCGGCGCTTACGTACAAGACCTGCCTGAGACACGTCTTCCTTCGCTGCAGATCGCGCACACCGTCGCTCGGCAGCGCCCGACGATCCCCCGGAACCACCCGCGAAGCGTCTTGCAGCGATCCCCCGTCCCGCCGCATCCGTCTCCGCGCCGGCGCCCCGCCCCCGCGTCGCATCGCACCCGCGAAGAGAGAGCATCGCGCGGGTCGAACGCCGTATGTCTTTGAGAGACGATCCAAACGTTTATCGCGACGAGAGCACGCGTTCGGAGCGCGCGCGCGCACGTGCGAGCCCGCACCGTCGGCGTGCCTCCCGACCCCAGCTAGCGCTTCGCTGTCCAACGATCGCACGCAAATCGCGCTCCGATCGTGTGCACGCAAATCGTGCTCCGATCGTGTGCATAGATCGGGGATGACGTGATGCTTTGGGACGTCGGGCGCGACGTAATGCTTTGGGACGTCGGGCGCGAATATGGCACTCGAACCTCCCGAACCCGCCGCCGTCCTGTCAGTCTTGTCGAAACTTCGCGCTCGCACGTGCGACTTACAGCGTGCGTGGTCTTGGGTTAAGGTTTCGTTCTGCGGCGCGATCGCGGGGACGAGTTCTAGTGCGTTTCTCTGCGGGCGAAAAATCCAGTCTCTTTGACGGAATACGCTAGCAAAAGACGGTGGATGGTTCGTCCCTTTCTAGCAGCCATCAAAGGCTGACCAAGACGCTTGAATTCGAATGGGCGAGCGGCGGGCTGATGGTGTACGTGGAGGTGAGTACGCCGACACTTCGCCGAGGCCCGTTTTTTCAATCTTGCTGACGATGCAGCGGCGATAGCGTATTTGGGCTGTCCCTAGCCTGCACGTCGGCTTTGCATCGTCGAGGGCCCCAGACATTTGCGACGATCAGCGTACGGCTCGCGGGCTGCTTCTGAGCTTTATAGCGTCTTTCGCTTGCTGCTCATGGGCAAGGTTTCAATTGCATTGGATTTTTTTCTTGTCTCGCACTTTGCAAACATTTAGCGGGAGTTCGCCATTCCGCTACGGCCGTTAAAGCGGAAGTGCTTACAGTTACCTGGAGCCCCGCGTGGGAACTCCAGATACACATACGGGATGGCGGACACTTGCGCGGGTTTCGCGGGCAGCGCACGATGCGTCTGAAGCATCTCGTACCTCAGGGATCTTGACAGATCAGTCTTCTTGATTGGTAAAGACCTCTGAAGATGATGTAAGATGACATTCCGTCCGTTGTTTCTGGCACCTCTGTTGGCTCATGGTACGCCATGCGACATCCTGCATGCGTCCAAGCGTAGAAGCAGGAGTTGTGGCAGAAGCCCTGAACGCCTATAAACAGACGAGTCTCTCGTCTATCTTGTACACAGCACCAAAGCTCCTCGCCCTTCGCTCGTCTCCAACATGTCTGCCGACCTCCCCGAAGAAACGCAGCTTTACCTCAGCCTCGTCAACGCGCCCGCGTCCACGGGCAATTTCCCGCTCCCCGGCGTCACCGACTCGAGTACGAAGAAACTCGTCGAGAAGCTGAAGACGAACTACACAGACAACAGCGCGTTCTTCGCCGGTACCATATTCCACAAGTGCGCGTCGCTGTTTGTCGTTCGTGACGCTGAAATGTCGACGTGAGCGGTATATAGCCATGTCATGGACCACCTGCTGGCCATGTGGGGCGTCGGCGCAACGGCGGACGCGCTCGAAGAGGTCTACGTGACGCACGACTACGAAGAACCTGTCCAGCCGAGCCCGGAGCCCATCACCGACAGCAACTTCGTCGCGCACCTAGGCGATCCCGAGTGCGCCTCCATTTGTGTCTGCGTGCTGCAGCATTGACTGTGAACGCTCGCAGCTTCTACTCCGCGTACATGGTATACTTTTGCAAGAAACTTACCAAGGCGTCCGTCACTGGCGTCCTCGAGCGCTTCGTGTTCTCCGCCGCGTACAACGTCGACACGGGCCTGTCGCACGATAAGAAGACGCTCAAGGCAGGCGAGCGACACCCCGAGATGCTCGGTCGCGTCATGTCTGGTTTGTTGCACCCGCTGATCCACATAGGGTACGGCGCCGAGTTTGGCATTCTTCAGCAAGTCGCAGAGGGTGCGTACTTCCCTCGGATTACTTGCGGTGGCCGGTTCCAGACGCCTCGGAAGGCCTAGCGCAGACTGCGATCCATCCGGATGATCAGACACCCAACACCCCCCTCCACCTCTTCACGTCCGCAGACAAGTACGGCCGCGGCCTCTCGAAGCTCGCGCTCCCAGCCCGCAGCTCCGGCCCGCCGCCGTTCTTATCCTTTCACAGCGCAATAGCCGCCGACCCCCGATTCGGCACCGCGGCGCTTGGCTTTGTGCGACCTAAGGACGGCGAGGATCCGGTCATGGGCGAGCTCGAGTACGCGAAGATCTCGGAAATCGTCGGCACTGCCGTCGCGCAGCTTGCGAGCGAATGGTATGACCGCTGGATCGTCGGTGTGCCCGAGGACGAGCTCGAGGACCGTCTGCAGCAGATGGTCGAGGAGGTCATCGTCGGGAACGTGTACTGGTACGCTGTTGCCGGTTTCGCCGGCCGCGGGAAGGAAGTCTTCAACGCGGACCTATACACGCGCGTATCAGCCCTTGCTCTCCCGTCTCCGCCGCCTGATGCGTGCCCGGTAGTATGCACTTCGTCACGTCGTCCATCTTTCTCCCGACGCTGGCGCTCCCGCCCGGCCGCACGAAAGCCAGCACGCTCGACCCACCGCTCTCCCTCGCCTCGCGCCTCCTCCTCATCCGCGCCTACCTCGCCGCCTGCGCAGTGTGGTACATCGCGCGCTACCGCCCGACGAACGCAAGCATGTCCATCTCGGCGTTCTACGCCGCGACGGGCGCGCGCCTCGCGCAACCGCCGGCGCCGCATGCGTATGCGCCGGGAAAGGCGCCCCGGCGCGATTTTTTTAAGAACTGCCAGAAGACAGTGCCGTTTGGTGCGAGCGGATGGCTTCGCGTCGTGCAGAGTGCGGTTGTGCATCCGAACGAGCACCTCATTAAGCTCGTGCGCGCGCTCGGCGCGTTTGACCTGTGGTACGGTGCGCGCGGACTCGGCGCGTACGCGGGCGCGCTGAATGGGGCAGAGGAGCTCGACGGGACGCTGTTTTTGCGCGCGGCGGTGTTGACGATGGACAGGTTGGGCTGGGCGTATGAAGAGGAGCCGCTTGCGTTGTGGGATAAGCGGGGGTATTTCGATTGTGCGGACGGAGAGAATGCTTCCTGAGGACGTTGTATACAGCTGCATGAGCAGACGGCAGAAAAAGAACGGATTTGTGTATATCGATCGAAGCGATTTAACACTGCTCTGTTGAATCCGACGTACTCTATACCTCGATACAGAGTGCTATCCGTCCCTACAGTCCACGCATGCTATCCAAGCCAGGTAGTGGCAACCAACTCCAACTCGTATGTCGCCGCCGCCATTGGCCAACAGCAGAGTCGAGGAGGCAAGCCCCTTCAATAAAGTGAGGGGCGACCACATTTGACCCTCACTCTGATTGTTTAGAGCATACACGATTCTGTCTCTCTACCGCGGAGGATGACGCCCAGGATAACCATAGTCAACGGAGGACACAGCGGACCAACTGAACGGCCTCAGACAACGTGATCGCCCCGCACGAACGAGTGCTCCGAAGATACAGGTTCTGATCCCTTGGCGATGCTGAAGTCGGTTACAGTGTTCCCGCGCTCCAGCTCGTTATCTCCAGTGGTAGTAGTAACGTCCCGCGGAAGGAACGAAATTGGGTTCATCTGGTGGGAAGGCGCAACGGAGGTGCCAACACCAATGGTGGTAACGGCGGCGGGCGATAGACGGACGCGCACGATAATCAGGCAGAAGACAAGGCCGATGGTGGGGCTCGTCTGGAACGTGTGTCAGCGCAGCGAGCGGGTTTCAAGGTGCCAGATTTCGCACAAGATCCCATATGGGGAAGAAGAGGTTCGACTGCGCCAGGTAACACGCTACAGAGAAGATTGTGCAGGACCTGTGTCATGTGATTAGGGACTACAGCACTGACGAGGAAAGGGACTTGCGTGTAGATTACTGCACTCTGGATGATAATCTCAACGATGTGCTGCAGCGCATTTGAGGATGCGTCTCCATAGATAAAGTAAGAGGGCGCACCGCAACAGACACTCTTCTGCCGAACCTCTTGTCGCGCAATATGCTCAGTGTGTGGTAAATGCGCCAACCGAGGAGGGCTAGATTCGACCCACATCAGCTGAGAGCGTGGCTTTGTGGACAGAGGGACATACTTGAACAGTATATGTTAGTGCTGCAAGACACGGGTGAGCATCATTTTGAGAAGAAGGGTATATTCACCGACGTCGCAGACAAAGTATATCCAGGGACAATCCAGCGAGCATAAACAGGTTCATAGAGGCTGGCTCCGCCGTTTGCAATGGAAAACCTAGCAGCTCCCCCGAACCCGCCGACTGCCCACCTCAGCTCTTTGACTCGGGGGTAAAAAGGAAGGGCTCACTGAAGGCGGCGAGGGTTGTTGTAGAGGGCAGAGCACATACTAACCACGAGCGGTTGTAGACGTAGTAAAGTCTATAGACCTATGGTACCGCCGCGTGCTGGCGTTCAGGTGACGAGATTGAGAGGAAGAAAACACCCACCAACATAAAGTCGCCCATGATAGCTTGCGAGACGTAGAGGAACGTCTTAGCAACGTTTCCTTTTTCTGCGGCAACAGAATAGAACTGCACGGGGCTCCCCATACTATTGTAGACAAATGCGTCGAAAAGTCTCGAAACATCGATGACCCAGCGCTACCCATGGCAGAGTCAGCAGCAGAAGGTAGAGCTGAACATGGCAATAACATACAGCGGTTATGGAAGCAAACATGGCCAGACCAATCAGGTTCGGTATAGACCGCAAACTGTGTAACTTGGGTCCTGTCCGGTGGCGGTCGAAAACGATAGTACGAACAGAAAAACTGAATACGACAATGTAGACCCCTACAGGCCCGTAACGTCATAAATCAGGACTCGCAGTCAGCCGTGGATGACGTACCGTAAAAAAGTGTTTCCAACACTATTGCGGCAAGTACTGAAGGGACGAGTGGTATGACCGCCATCTCGTTACTGCCTGCAGAGGATGAGGATGACGGGACTGAGAGACAGACGCCTCCCTTGAGAGTCAAGCTCTAAAGGTCCTTATATCCGCGGACAGTACCATTCAGTGAAGCGCTGATGCGTCAAACGAGGCCGCGTGAGGAAGAGGGACAAAATAGCGCGAGAACATGGTACCCAGTTTTGAACTCAGAAATAAAGTCGCCGCGGGCGTGAATGTGATCCGATAATCAGAAAGACACGCCTTGGTAATGGTTAGCGACAGCATCAAGATGCCATCCAAGCTGACACTATAAGCAGCGGTGGACAGCTTTCCGAGCCTCGCCACGCCCGTGGATCCTGCTTGCATGGGGTCAGGCGCACATTGTGGCGCTTGCAATGGAAGCCCGACTTAGAGAGCTGTGGAGAACTAGATCATTGGCAGTGCAGACGAGCGCCAGAACACGAACCAGTGCCGGAGGACGCTAGCCCTCCAAGTTCCAAGAACCGCTCGCCAAGCTGAGACAGCCTGCACTTTCGTAGAAGTGATCCGATTCCGATGTAGACCGCTCTGGACGGTCGGGGTTCAAGAACATTCAATGACAAATTGACCATGAAGTCCATACGGGCGCAGCAAGTGCGGAAGATCAGAGAGCTAGCATTTCCGGGATGTTCCGTCGCAATAAGCCGACTCGCGTTGACCATCAGTTAGCCATCCTACAGCTTCCCGCTGAACTTGTGCCATCACCACAGCGGCTATCACAAGACGGTAGATTCTTCACCTCTTCACGCGTAGCCACCATCGAAGCCGAGGGTGCATACTGTTTCTTCGTTGGGGCTGACCACGATGGAACATTGCAAAGAACATTGTGGCTGACGTTCATGACTTCGTGAGGATAGTGATTGTCTTGGTGGTTGGGAAGCATTCCCTGGATTGGTAGCTGGTGCGGGGGCTGGTGCGTCTCCTCTCATGTCTGCCCCCACCGTCTTTGGCAGACGGCCCCTCTCCAACGGGCGTCCGTAATGCCTCAGCTCCGTTCAAGCCCTCATATGATGATTTTACTTGAGGCGCCCCACTTCATCATCTATCTCTCGCCTCGTATTCTCTCCGATTCTATCAGCCTCGTTTGCATGTAAATGTACACAAGAGGCAGGCGCGGCACACGGCTATACCCGTTTATCCCTATCGACATTTCTCGACCATCAACATCTGACTTGCACCATCTGTCTCGCTCAGCACCCGAGGCGTCATATAGCTTCTCTCCATACAACTTCTCTTACTATTCAATGACAACCCTTGCTTGTCGCAGCAGCTTGGGAACAATATGATTTTCTGGACTGTAGAATGTGTACCAGATACAGTCGTGCGTCTTCACGAGCCGCCCACAGGCGGTCCAATGTACACTACGTATGCCTGAGCTACGTAGCATGAATCAAATAGAGCTTCTCACATGAGAACAACTGCAGCCCGTCCCTATTCCCCAAACCATGGAGATAGAGCTCGCGGAGCGTAACAGCATTTATCATGGTCATCCGATGCCACGTCGGCAGCCAAGAGTACGGTAGAAGACGATGCTACTAGATGATGTTAGCACATGAGGGACGTTAGTCGAGAACCGCGTTGGAGTATTCTGTTTTATGGCAGATTAAGGTTGCGTCTGGACGGGCACCCTCTTAGCGTCCAGCGACAATAGCAGGAGAGAGTGAGAACTGACTCGGAACTACCCCCCGCGTTCGTAGCTGACATCGATACCGTGACACCATCATTTTAGGCCAACGCACCAGAACGCACCGTACTAGTACTGTCAGTTGTCATTGATATGGTGCGTTCGTACCCTCATTTCTTCCTTCTGCGCACAGCTTTTTGTCGTCACCCAAGGTCCACCGAGTAAGGTGCTAGACTGGAAACAGTCGGGATCGGAGTACCGCGCCCAAACCGGATCGACGCCCCACCAACCCTAGGCCTCTCCATGCAAGACCGCGCAGCGGCCGAGCACTTACCGAGTACCTTCCCAGAACGATCATAGCACTGGAGTAGGAAGGGAATTCCTTTATGATATTTTAGTTCGTTTATTAGAGTGTAATAATGTTTGTTATGGGGCCTTCGGCCAGGGCAATAAATTCCTTGTTTGACACCAAAAAAAAGGTGCTGTGCATGAAGATGAGAACACAGTGATACAAGCGGAGCCGGCCTGAGGAAGGGACCAGCTTTAGCCTGAAAGCCAGTTCGGACGAAAAGCCGGAGGACTGGTTTGCAAAGGGTTAGGGTTACTTAGGGTTTGTTTTATAACAGGTTGATAACGTGTTATGAGTATGCTCATACCAGCTTCGTTGATAACAATATTAAGAACTGCCAATCAATTCTTCACCGCACGCTAGTATTGCCGGCGCACTCTTTCTTGCGGCGGTATTCGTTGCCCTACGCTGCCGCCGGAAGCATAACTTGGCCACCACACCATCGGTAAAAGTGGACCCGTTCCTCGGTCAAGCCCGGAATCTAGCGGTTCTGCACTTGCGCGCAACTGGGAAGGGAAAAGAACTGCCAGTACACTCCGATGGAGTGATGAATGAGGTCAGTTCAAATCCCTCCGCCTTGCGTGCATCTGGATTCGTAGGCGATACTCCACGTGGTATGCTTCAGCCATCCGCGACGATCATGTTTGACCGGCACAGGATTCGCTGATTCTAACGTGGATTGTGTAGTGTCGGATCGTCGGAAGTGTGGGACGAGCTGTAGCATGCGCGACGCATGTACCGCCTTCCTCGATACCCTTAGCATATTATCTATAGGACTTTAAAATCTGTAGTGTCTGTGACGAGCAGGAGCCATCAAGATTCTTTCAGACTTTCTGGAAGACGAGCCCAATACAGCGTACTATTGTGGTTCTATCCGCGATCCGCTCCGATGCCAATGCTGACCCTGATGCTGATTACAGTATTAGTAGGCCGTTGCCCATCGCTGGCATAGTGTGCCACAAAGATGAGGTAGTAGCTGTCTTAAGCTTGTCTTCAGGTTGAACAATCTAGCTTTTCGAAGCTTGGTCAATCTTCACGGGACGTACAGTACGAGGCAGCCGTGCCAGAAGATCATTTAATATGCCGTCCAAGTGAGTCGTCCAGGACTTCAGTGCTTCGAGTTGATATGACATGTGGCACATGTACGCGACTGCGGGCTCTAGTCCTTAGCCAGCCGAGGTGAAGTTGAAGTCATTGAACTCCACGCAACCTCTTCCATTCTCGCTCCTGGCATGCTGGTACCTGCATAACAAGCCATATTGGCATGGGAAATGTTACAAGCAAAATTACGAGTAGCAGCGTCACAAGAGGAGTGCTGGTGAGGAGAATCAAGGAAGGGGGGCAAGAGCGATGATGGAGATTCCAGGGCGGTCGGATACGGACCAGTGAGTAAAGTGAATACGTGGGTATTCTAGCGTGTAGCGACCATGGACTCTATACGTGTGTCTGTCCACAGAGCACGGTAGGCAAAGCAGAGTTGAGCAAGGATGCTAGCACGAACACCCGCCCGCTGCCAGTGCTTCTTCCCCTCCGCTTAGTTCGATCGTCCCCGGCATCGGCTGCACTGGCGCCGCAGCGGGCCCGTCCCGTGTCTTCGCCTTGCGTGGGCCAACAGCTTTCGTATCTCCCCAAAGCGCGGGCGTATCGATGATGCGCTCGACGACGGTACGGAAGGCTTCGCGGACGCCGACGGCCGTCTTAGCCGAGGCCTCTACGAACGAGCTATCCATGCGGTCGGCGAAAGCTTGTGCTTCGGCGGTCGGCACTTGACGGGAATATTCCTACAGCGCCGAAAGTTAGCATTCTCGCAGCCGTAATGCCAGTGTCCAGTGTGAAAGCGGGAAATTAATCGCCGGGTGGGGGGAGAGTCGATACGGAAATGATGATGCGCGAATCGGAGGAGAGAGCACCTTATCGACTTTATTCCCGACAACTATCTTTACGACCGAGTCGGAGACATATGTTTCGAGCTCGGAGTACCATCGCGGAAGGGCATCGAACGATTCGCGATTTGCGACGTCGTAGACTGGATCGCCGACGTATATTAATGCATATTCGAACAAGCGACCAGCGAAGAGAGGTGCACCTAAAATGATGCCTTGTGCACCACGATAGTATGAGGACGTGATCGTTCTGAAACGTTCCTGGCCCGCCGTGTCCTGCGAAGGCGTGAAGGAGAATTGAGGAACAGGGGGACAAGACGCACCCAGATGCTTAGCTTGACTTTCTTCCCCTTGACATCCATCTTGTGAACCTGCGCGCCATAGCATCAGCCCCGTGCCCTCATCTATTGCAGTGTCTCGCCCAGTCCTTTCCTTCCCTGGTTCTTCGCCTATCCACCACCGATCTAGCCCGCTATGCGAAGAACCTTCCAGAATATATGCCCATGTGCGAACGTACCCTGAAATCAACACCAATGGTCGCGCTCGTTTCGTCCTCCGGTAACCATTGCTGATCGGAGAATCGGAGCAAAAGACTACTCTTCCCGACAGAAGAATTGCCAATAAGCAATAGCTTAACGTTAATGGGCGTATCTTGGGACATATTGAAGGAGATGTAGATGGTGCTTCGCCACGGCTTCGTGCGAAGTGCTTGGGTATGCTTGCTCGAGACTCGTCCGTTCACGAACGTTCGTTAAAGTTAGAATTCCGCCCAAGGAGTGCAGTAAGGGCGCGATCTTCCGAGTTTGAAAGAATGATATGATCAGAGGAAGGCAGGAAGGCAGCAGGGCGACGAGGAGGGTGTGGGAGGCTGCGGCTGGGGGTTGGACCAAGGAACGTGGTGGGCGGCTGGAGCTGGCCCTGACGTGTGCGGAGACGTCTGCACTAGGAAATGGCCACGCGATGATGTCACGCGTTTGGGGTTGCTTCTGGTCCACCACCTTCTCGTTTCACCGGCGCGCACATGGTCCTCCGAAAGTCTTTGAAAGCATGGCCTTGAGCCGTTACCCAGCTTAACCGGTCCAGCCGGTCTAAATGCCTTCCTGATGCATCCTGGCGTTGACCTCTTGTCAGCTTGGTCGCCCCGGCTTGTTTAGTCCGTTAACATGCGACCCGATCCGCCCATACATTTACTCTTTACGCCATCTTCGCTCTTGAAGCCGGCTGCTCCCAGGCCATGCCGTCCCCGCGTGCCCAGGCGCCGATCTTTTAGAGAACGTGACACCTTTTCGACGTGCAACGCGGGCTAGGAAGGTCGTCATTACCTACATCTGAATCGCCACCGGTCTCCTCTGTCCGCTTGCTCCTGTTTCCAGTCTCTGGAATCCGGATATTGAGCGACCTTGGAACGTCACATGCTCGGCGCCGCGTCAAAGGCACGGACAAAACCCTGACACTCTTTGTCGGGGTCGTATTCTATATGTCGTCTGCTCTGGTATTTAAGACGTCCTACAAGAACAGGAAAGACTCATCGGCTCTCACCGACCACAACAAACTCGACTCCATTTCAGCGACCATGAAGTTCGCTTTCTTCTCCGCCATCCTCGCCCTTGCCGCGGCCGCAGCCGCGGCGACGTCGCAGGTCCGCTACGACAACACGTACGACAATGCCAAGGGCAGTCTCGATACTGTCGCTTGTTCGAACGGCCCGAACGGCATCGAGACGCGCTACGGCTACAAGAAGTTCGGTGATCTACCTACCTTCCCGAACATTGGTGCCGCGTCGGCCATCGCGGGCTACAACTCGCCCGCCTGCGGCTCGTGCTGGAAACTCACATACGGCTCCAAGAGCATCATTGTCACCGCCATAGATCACGCTGGCACTGGCTTCAACATCGCGGAGGCGGCCATGAACACCCTCACTGGTGGTCACGCGGTGGAGTTCGGTGTCGTCAACGTCACTTCGACGCAGGTTGCCGCTAACCAGTGCGGCCTGTAACCGTGAGTTAGCATCTGCACGGACAACTGTGAGCAGTCGTGCTAATGAAATTTCAGGTGGTCCACTACACCTCAACAGCTATTCGATGGCACACAGTCGGAAGCAAGCATTTAAAGACTGGGATCGGACTTCTGGACTTTGCTACTCCGTGTTGTACTTCTTTTTGAGCCGTAGTCCCCGCAATTGTGACAGACAGCCTTGTATAAGATGAAGCACTATGAGGCATTTTCGAGCCTAGAAGTCACTAGGATACGTGGTAGCGTTCAGCCGGCGAATCGGTAAGCAATGTCGACAACGAAGCAGAATGAAATGTCCTTGCTGGCCGGGTGGACGAGTGGCGTTACTATGCATGCACAGACGACAGCGGTGCCAAGGGCCGTATGCCGCAGCTCTTCCCCTCTTACGAAGACACCAAGGCGGCGGCTTTGACTCTGGTTGCTCCTTCGTGGCTCTGATCTTTAAAACGGCACTCAGTGCGAAAAAGTGGTAGCCTGTGGTCAGACTTCAAAGCGCGATTGTTTCTTCCTCCTACTCTATCACAGATCTAGAAGGACATATATCATGCAGGTATCCGACGCAGTACAGGACTAAGGAATCGTATCTCGCCGGTAACCACATGATTAGCCCATATGGACGAACCGAGTCCTCATACGCGCGAACCGTCATGTGCTCGAAGAAAGTCTGTAGTTTCTCAGCTTGTGGCCTGATGGTCAGACGGTTGCTTGTGCAGGCCGATCATCAGGACACGAACCTTGAAAAAGATCCCGAGCGCAATGAAGGCTGCTCTTGCCCTTGGAACCGGCTAGCCTGCGACATTATCAACTAGTGCATCATAGCTATTCGCAGACAGAACATGAATAATGCAATCAGAAACATTTCCCGCCGTGTCGTTCAGACGCAAGGCAGTCAAAAGGGTTCAACAAGTCTTGCATCTTCTTCCATTTAGTATTTGCGACGCGTACCTCGTGGAAACTTTTGAATCTTCGAGTGTCGCGAGGACCTCCGTTGCAGGCCTACGGCGGCCGAGACGACTTGAGAACGCGCTCCCCGACTGGAAGATTTGCACTCATCACTCGGGCATAATTATCCAGCGCTTCTTACCAAGGATTTTCGGAGTCCAGAGGGACAGGTGGATGGCACCCAGCTGAAAAATCGGGATCCGTGGTATGGTACGGCATAGCAGGGCGGGGCGTTGAATGAAGTACCTGTTAATGAGCATTTGTAGGGCGATAGAGCGTCAGACACACAAAGCGTTACGTTCATAACATGATCCTAGGGTCGTAGGTTATGCTGGAGCAGTGTGGCTGCACAGCCAGGTGTAGTGGGAGTCGCTGATGGAGGTGGTGTGGGTTTTTCTGGATGTGGGACTGGAGAACAGGATCGGGGCACGAGAAAATACGATGGAGCTTCTAGCCAAAAGGAAAGCCAGTCGAGACAAAGTATTGCGGCTCTCGAACGAAGAGAGTGCTGAATCCCTTTACCCGAAGGATTGGCTGCATCCGACAGTTCGATCCGGACCGCTTTGCGCCGCACCTACGCGCACTAGAAAACTGAACCGAATCTGGAAGGTCGCTACACTCTGTGTCCCCTTCGTAGGCGCCAACCCTTCCTTAGAAGGTAAAAAGCCACAGCAGACTTTCCGGAGACTGACGAGTTCAACTCACCGAGAATAAGCATGAGGAGACTAACGAGGTAAGCATAATGCTACAGAAATTCCATCAAAACAATCACACCAGCCAAAAGTATCAGGAATATCGAGGCGGAAGTTGTGCGTCGCCGCGACGAGGCTGCAACAGATTCTGCAGTACGCCGAGTATGTCATTAACCGCCGAAGCGTACCGCATCGACCCGATTTCACCATCCTCCACGGGATCAGCCGCAGACGGTCCGTACGAGCCTAATTCAATCTCATTCATCTCTCGTCTGTAGCCCTCTGAAAATCTAGATCCCTTTCGAGTCCTAGGTGTCTGCGTGTCTTCGTAGGCTTGTTCGAGGAAGGGGCTCACTCGTATTGGCGACTCGGCAAGATCCGGGATCGCCAAGGTGACCCGCTGACGACGGCGGCGGAAGAAGACGAACGCGACGGCCAATAGAAACATGGCCGTCACGCCACCAACCACGCCGCCGACGATTGCACCGATGTTTGCGCCTGAAGAACGAGGGGAATTCGATGGTACTAGCCTACGAGAGGTTGCAAAACTTAGAGTCATTGTATGGCGGCGAGGCGACGCACCCGTCCGGCTGACCTGCAAGGGTCGATGCAACGTGTACTGCAGCATTGAGGATGTCCATCGCGCCGAGATTTCCATGTGGATTCAGAGTGCCACCAGGCGGGCCGACCCAAGCTGAAGAATAAAAGTCGGTCGCTGGCTCCCGCGCAAGCGTCTGCAGCGTATTAAACTGTACGGCAGGAGGCTTGAGAGGACTCATTGTTACAGTACAGTTTCCAGCTCACCTGAACATTTAGGAAAGCAGCGATAACAGCCGCGATATCCGTTCCCGGGTTGCGTGAGAAAGCTTCAGTGAGACCACGTATTGTCCAACCTGGTGTATGTCATCCAATGGCGAAGGGTGTGGTCAAGAAATGCTCGTACCCTTCCGGTACGCAGAAGTATCCACATTACCGTTGTCCTGAAGGACTGGGCTTCTGTTAGCTATGCAACGATGGTCGATTCATCGAGTACTTGCTAAAGTAGGTTCCATTCGCGGCTATCCATTGCGGAAATGTCAAAATAGAAGGCACAGCCGTACGCAAACTAGATCATTTTAGAAGAAAAAAAATCGGAGTGAGAAAAAGCACAATTTGGTTAGAGTTCCGTTGCTTGTAACATTGGCCCATACGCTTAGTCCTTCAATGAACCATCCCTGATTGAAGGAGAACAAGCGTCCATCGTTTTGGCATGTTTCGGAGTCAGTTGCAATGCTGTCCGTTATGACATTCCCATTCCAGAGATTGCTAATCATAAAGTCCAAGGATAATTGAGCGTTCGTCTGGAATACCTCTGTTCGATTGAGCTCGAATAAGTACGCGGACAAGCTAGCACGCCGTAGGTTGGTAATTTGTGTGCGAGCTGCGGTGGACTTACGTCATGAATGGTCTATCCGACGCGGATGTCAATTGCGAGCATATTTCTCGGAGAAATTGATTAACAAACCCAACAGTCTCTCCATTGATTCCAACGCTACTCGCGTTACCGATTGAGGATTGCTAGTGACTATCCAGTGAGCATCTTGTGCTTCATGATGGAGCGCTATTGAAGACTCGCCCAGAAGACGCCTCCTGCAATGCCTGGTAGGATCTGTGTCAAGACGTAGCACGGATCGCGAGCAAATAATCGGGTAACGTACTGTTCGTACAGTTGAGAGGATGGTTGAATGAAGCATTCCGATCAGCACCAGTTCCTGCAGACGCCACCTCTGGAGTGATGAGTGATCGTGCGACTGTATCGTAAAGAGCAAGGGCTTGGCCCAGAAGACTGTCTTGTCCGTATGTACGATAGGCATAATAGAATGTTAATGCCCAGTGACTTCCGACGTAAGTCAATGTTAAAGCCAGAAGGCGACCCGGATCCAGGACGCACAGCATATCTGAATTTGTCTGCAAGCCAGTCAAATTCTGGGCACTTGCAAATCGCTCGGTCCCGTTGATGACAATTGACCGGAACGTCGCTCCTCTCGTGTAGTAATCCTGCAGAGCCAATGCAGCGTAAGTGCTTGATATGCCATCTTCGTCACCGCTAAATGCTGAACCCCGGCTATCAGGTCTCAGCATCGTCCCACAGAAGTAGGGCCTACCATCCAGAGAACCAGTTGAAAGGTTGATTTCGGTC
This sequence comes from Vararia minispora EC-137, assembly GCA_022160365.1. Lineage (NCBI taxonomy): Eukaryota > Fungi > Basidiomycota > Agaricomycetes > Russulales > Lachnocladiaceae > Vararia > Vararia minispora. The sequence goes on from MU273721.1 coordinate 40,266, forward strand.
GCTAGCTTGCTAGCCGCGCCGTTTGCGATGCTCTGCAGGCTCTGTACAGATAGGGATGTTGTCACATTCTGCGCGAATGTGCTCAGGTGACCGCAGATGACGATAATCGGACGCAAGGATAAACGACTTACGACCCATGACACTGGAATAGATGTATCTTGCGCGAGTGCGCATACCGCAAGTCCAGGCAGTAAGATGGAAGCAGGAAAATTGTAAAACCGCCTCGATAGACGCATTTGGGAGCTCTACCGGAGAGCGGTCGAAATGGTGAAAACAGACAGGTTGGGAGCCAAGGGGAAAGGACGCATGCAATTTCTCCCCTATATGAATCTTCTCCTGGGATTGTAGGATACAAATGATTCGTTCCCTTGGCACTTGGTGATAATGAGCGTCTGAGCGCTCAGGCGCTCATCAACGAGATGATCTCATTCACTGACCATGGATCAAGAGTTGTGCACACTCCAGGACAGGTTGGGCAAATTTCCGACGGCCTGTGTCCAAGCTCCGATTCTGTGCTTGTTGCACTGCATGACCGACAACGTACACAAACGGATTCAGAGAAGTAGGCAGTTTTTAGGGCGGAAGAGATTCGTAGGTGGACATTAGGGTTTCAAGCTGGTCATCAAGTTGGGCGCCAGTTCTTGCAGATGGACGGCGGCGGCAAGGAGCGCAGTGTCACATCGTGACAGTACTCAATGGTGAGCTGATGATTGTTGCTGCCAACGCACCGGACTAGCCGACTCGGAGGTGTCGTCCAAGGTGCAATCCACGTGAGCTTTCCGACTGAGGATTATGATACCTACTGGAATTTCTTCTGCGTACTGGTGACCTCTCGACGGGAATTTGATGTCGGTCACCAGATAACACGGCCGGACCTGCCGGAACCAATGCTAGTGCTAATGCTAGTACTGGCCACTAGCACTAATAGCAGTGCGTACGAGGCAACCGCCGCTCACAGCCTGAGTCTCATGTCGCAAAACCGGGAACGCGCTTATAAGTGCTTATAAGCGCCATAATCGCCATAATTAAGCCCGGTGGCTTATAACGCTCGTAAGCATCAAAGGGCTGATCGTAAGGGGCTATTATAAGGATTGATTATGATAGTATTACGAGAGGTGACGTCGCTTACAAGCAGATGGTCGGGATATACGTAAAAACACAACCAGCTTACAACCAATCCCTATCAGCTTACAGCCCAGGCAATTACTGACAATCACGATCGGGATTCGAACTCACAGACCTCTTGAGGTTATTTTATTCAACCACCCCACAGTATTACAATCACAGCCATGAATGCCACTCCACCAGGGAGACTACAACTGAGTA
>MU273722.1:0-41367 GCA_022160365.1 Vararia minispora EC-137
CGTAGTGAAATTGGGTCAGATGGTATCGCTCAGTAAAGGGAAGACACAGCGGCTCCTCCCTGTTGCACTTCCCGCACACTCTGTTTGTCACCTGATGTGAAACCACGCCAAAGTGTGGTACTAGAAGTGCAACAAGCAAAGAAACCGTCCCTCTTTAGCGTGTCCTACATCTGTTAGCCCTAGGAATCTACACACGACATTCTGTAGCATTCATCTTTCTTATTCTCAAGTCTCGTAGTGAAATTGGGTCAGATGGTATCGCTCAGTAAAGGGAAGACACAGCGGCTCCTCCCTGTTGCACTTCCCGCACACTCTGTTTCACATCAGATGACGCGATAGTAGGTTGCATCGGTTTAACTCCTACCGTTATTCACGGCCGCGTGCGGTCTCTGCTGGCATCTCTGTCGGACACCAATGGCAGGCCTTAGTCTGTGTTCTAGTCCTCCATACGTTGCCACTAGCGCCTCACAGGACTTTACCTTTGTCCAGGTATCACTTTTCGTCTAAGACCGGCATCGAGTGCCTGCATCTAGCCGGCTCTGATATTGTTATGGGCTGCGGGACTCAAAACTATGTCTACGCTAAGCGATGTGCGACACCTCGTGTCCTGTAGAGGGTGCTACGGGACTAGAGGCTCCCTCGATAGCTCGCGTCTATTCTGCGTGTCTCGGCCGTCGTTTGAATCTTTGCCTTTCTTTCTTCGCCTCAGTTACTCGTCCTACGTGACCCCACATCGCTCTCAAGTTGCGTAGCTTTGAATCTGTCACTGATACCAGTCGCAATTGCGTCTTGGCACTAGATCGCCTGTCTCAGAGCCAGTGATCAAGGATTTGCCGCTGATTCCCCTCGGCGCCGCTTGCATCCAAGCTAGAGAACGTCTGGCATACCTTGGTTCTTCCGAATCCCTTTGGTCCCGCTAGTTCTTTGACCCGAGGACATACGTTCTAGATGTTGCCGACTTCGGCACCGTGCGCATCTTGCAGCTTTAAGCCATCCGACGCAGCACGGGTCCCGAGCTCTCGGAACTGCGACGGAAGCTCCCTCACTTCGCGCTCTTCGTGCAGCCGCGATTATACTGTATGTGCGCCCTACGAAGCGAAGTTACGACGCGGCTAACCGTTGCACGATAGAGCACCGACGGCCCGGCGAATCCCCTTCACCTCTCGCTGGGATCCGGCACAGCAGTGACAGCACGCCTGGGCGAATCTGACGTGCTGCCTTCGGATGAACCACCCTTTGGTGTGTCCGGGAATGGATCAGAGCGGCCTTGCATCACATAACGCGGTTTATCTTGACTGTTCAAGTTCAAGGAAGGTGGTCCTAGGCAAAGAGGTGGTAGTGGGACTACAAATACGTAACCCGCGGTCGCTACTGCTAACCGTAGTCTTCAAATTTGATGGCGGTTGTGGGAGCGAGCCTTTTTGTAAGCCCAAAATTTCTCGCATTCAAGCCCAAACAGTCTAACGTGGCTCTCTGCAGGTTGCGGCGTGCTCAGTGATGACGTCGGGGCGTTAGAAAAGAGACTGCTGTCTCAAAGTACCAGTACCGTACTTTTTATCTGTAGACTACTGCTAATAATAGCTATTTACTATGCCTTGAAGCACGAGGAAGCGGTGTGTCATACCTCAATTGTCGCGCATTGGCCTCGGGTATGCGATATGCGAGTCGTTCAAACACCATCTCGTAGCCTATTGACATCATGGGTTCCCTTACAGTATGCGATTCATCGACAGAGGTATTTGAATGGTTTTGATATTGGCCATGAGGGAAGAACGTCGATAAGGCACAGCGTTTAGGTTAACGCGAAGCAGAGCCGGACTTGGCGGGACAGGAGAATGAGGGATCGGTGGCGGAGGGCGCAGATGCAAGGTCCAAGACTTTGGCTCGGCGCCTTTGACTTATAGACAGCAGTCTCCACTAGTGTGGTTGCTGGTCATATTCCGCGTGCTCTAGTCGTATTATTCTACGAATGCTGGACGAACTCTACGGGTGCTCGGAACTCTTCCGTTTGAATATTGGCCCTGTAGACGAATCATAATCAAGTTTCGCTACGCAGGGATGTGCTGGCCGCGGCTATGATTCGAAATCTTCCAAATCAGTCGTATTACTATGTACGTAATATCCGTACGGGACAATCAAGGCGTTATCGCCGTCTTCACGCGCTCCTGCGCCTATCGCCGGAGTTTTCAGGAGCCAGCTATATCAGCGAGATCGTCACGGTGAGGCAGCTATAGTCGGCATACACACTCACAAGGTGATGACAGACTGGTACAAGGAGCTCGAGAGTGTGCCGGTCATCACCGGCGCAGAGTTTCTCTCCAACGACGGTGAGATGTCGCATTGCTTGTTCGAGATCCCATAGGAAACCCCCTATCCTCTCAGTGGTCAAGTTTACTACATCCACCCGGGACTTTACCCGCAATGTAGAGCGAAGCGCTTTGCACACTATCTTCTTGTCACCCGACGGAAACACAATGATCACCCCTGGGCAGGAGGTTTCACAAGATGTCAAAGTCACTGCGATTTCGCCGTCTGGCAAGATCGCTGCTATCCTAAGGGAGACTAGAGAAAAGATGCGGTTCGTCGAGATCTGGGAAGGAGATATACAGCTTTCCTCTGTTGAAGTTACGGACGTTCACGAGGAATTCTACGACGATGGTGCGTCTTGACCATGCGATCAACAACCTCCAGACCAAGGATTTCGTTCAGATTTCCTGGGTACCATCTCCTTCTCTCTATCCGAGACATCGTTGGTCTACCTAGCTGAGGCTAAGGCTCCCAAAACGACGGAGTCCACGACCACCTTCGCTCGCTTTGGCTACATGCCTAGCCTTGGCGAAGCCCTTGCTGATCGCTTTCGCCCCACGATATACTTGTTCAGTTGGGATTTAAATGCGCCGTCCGTCAAGCCACTTTCATTCTCTGCCGACGTGTTCCGGTCCTTGCGCGTGCATTTCTTTAGTCAGCCCTGCTTCCTCGACGACGACACACTTGTGGCGGTTGGACATGAACTCACCCCGGAGGGCCATTTACTCAGTGTGCGGTGGTGTCACAATCGTCCAACAGCAATCTGGAAGCTACCCCTGGACAAAATATCTTCCAAATCAAGTGTCTCCGTCTCGTCAGGGACGATTTTGTCTGATCCTACACGAGCCGGACGGTCAGCCCGCGTCTATAAGGATGCAAAGGGATGCGTGAATGTCGTTTGGCTGGACCACCAACGCGGCGGCGCTCATGCTTCCTGCTCATGCCTCATCAGCGCTTCTCTTGGAGGCGAGGCCCGCACGCTCGTGCCCTATGTCTATGAACCGGGTATGAACGAATTCCCCGGACTCTTCGTTAGTTGGGCTCTCCTTCCTCGGCCTTTCCTCCGTATCAACGACAAGACATATGTCATATGTACGACAGTGGCTGGCGTACGTTCGACCGTTGTAATGGCAGACACACAGCAGCTCCACCAGAAACCGCGTGAAGTAACGCCCGAGGATGGGAATCTCTGGTCATACGCAGTGCTTGCCACGGACGGGTGGAACCGTATCCTGTGTTCACGGAGCTCCCTCCTTCACCCGCCGCAGCTCATCCTGGGACACGTCGACCCCGAGAGCGAGTCAGTATCGTGGCGGGTGCTCTGGAAGCCTCCGGTAATTGCTCAATGTAAGCCAGCTGCTATAGCGAGGTTCGTAGCTCGCTCAATAAGGGCTACGACAGTGATAAAAGCCATGGATAATTTCAAGTTGATGGTTTTACCGATTTCTTACCCTGTTGAGACGATAGTGCTTCTACCACACACAGGTGGCTTAAAGGAGCAGCAACGACTACTGTCGATTGTCCACGGAGGGCCCCATGGTTCCAGTTCAACTGCTTTCGATGCCTCCACTGTGGCGTTTGCTCTTGCAGGCTGTGCGTCCTAGTTGTCTTGGTCCCAGTTGGGTCAACTGAACCGTTGCTTAGATATAATTTCCATGCCTAACTATACTGGGTCTGTCGGTTACGGCGGAAAGAATGTCGACGCCCTGATCGGCAAATGTGGCTCGCTCGACGTAGAGGACGTCCTGCGTTCAGTCGAAGCTGTGGTAAACAAAGGTTTCACAACGTTCGGCAAAGGCAAGCATTTCTACTGGGGCGGCAGTCATGGCGGCTTCCTCGGCGCGCATCGTGAGCTGTTCGTTCATCTCTTTGTGCGCACATCCCTGATCCCGCCGTAGTGGTTGGCCGGTATCCGGATGTGTTCTCCGCAGCCGTTCTCTCAAACCCGGTCATCACAGCGCTCCCAGCCGAATCTGACATCCCAGATTGGTATTTCGAGGAGTTCCTCCCCCAGCCACCATCAGCGCTCTCGCGCGAACAGATACCGCCAGAACTCTACAGGACACTGTTCGGGATGTCCCCCATTTCACACGCCGAGAATGTCAAGACACCCGTGATGCTCTTCCTCGGTCTGTCGGATCACCGTGTGTCGAACACACACGGCATGGCGCTTTATCACGCACTGAGAGCGCAGGGGAAAACGGTGGACCTATTGACATTCCCCGGACAGGGGCATCGCATAGATGGGGTCGAGGAGGCGAAGGCAGCCTTTGATGCAGCTTCTACCTGGTACACCAAGTGGCAAAATTGATGAAAGAACGTACGCTTCACAGCCATGTCGATGCTCTATGCCACACGATCGCAGAAAATATACCTCGCGGCAATGTTTGAATGGTAGATCCATGTGAAGTGGGGTGTTATGCAACCGTGCAGTAATGGCGTAGACCATACAACGAGTGATTATAACTGCGGCTTCAATAGGGTAAGCAGGAAAGGTGCGCACTGGTGATATGTGGAGAGTAAACCGCTCAGCTCTTCGGTCCTGCTGCTGTCCCGTCTGTCCCCGCCCCTCCTATTGGCGGCGGCGTAGATGCTGGAGGCTCTTCCGTAGCCAGTTTCAGCTCCGCCTCTATACGCTCTCTCGCGCGCACGACTTTCGACTGGACATAGTGTGAATGAGCAGGCAGTGGAAGCGTACGGCCTCCCGTTGTCGGTTTTGGCGGCGCCTTGAGCGGTGAATTCGCCTTAAGAAGGTGCTGGTAGTTCTACCCAACAGGTGATGAGTTTCAAACGCAATTTGAAATATCCAGGCGCACTTTGAGTATATGGTCCATCGACTCGCCGCGCTTTACGTTCAGAATAAGGTGCGCCTCGTCGAGCGTCATCCGGTGTTCTCGTGTGAGCTTGTCGGTCAAAGAGCCAGACGTGGCATTACCGACACCAGCGACGTCCGATCCTACGGCGGCTGGTCTTGCCTTTGCATCTGGCCAGAGTTGCACAAAGGACCCTTCAGTGACGTTCGGGGGGCGACGCACTTTTGACTGCTTGCCGTCCTGCTGCGTAGAAAGCCTTGCCGAGAATTTGTGAGCCTGAGATGAGGATTTGGATGATGGCTTTGGGTGACGACTGAAGTACAGGCATCAATGAGCGTACAGCGCAGTTTAAACAGGCACTGACCATGCCGAACGGGCAGACGGTGGTCCAGTAGCAAATGACAGAACGAGCGGTACCGCGCGGAATCGCGGACGCTGCCGATCGAACACGCGCGTGGGAAGCCTTCCAAAATTTGGCCACATCTTCGGATTTCCTGCTCTTCTCTCCGTCTACTCGAAGCCCTCAGTCTCCCCTCTATATGTCAGCCCGTCACGCACCGAAGCGCAAAGCTGAGCTCTGTGATTCTCCCAAGCGTAAAAAAGCACGAACCTCGTTGCATGAGAGCGCGGAGTTCCAGAATGTGCATTCATCGGTAGTGCTCACCATCCCACCGGTTTTCGCACACAATTGTATATCAGGAGCCGAGGAAATGTTGGATTCAATGGTCATGAAGTACGTGACGATCTTGTATATACTTTGCGAGCGGGGGGCAGTAATGAATAGGTTTGCGCGATAGGTACCAGCCAGCACTTGGTGGGGTTGTGCTCGCGCACACAAACACGCGCTTCCTCAACTATGCCGGGCACATCAAAGCCGAAAGCCCTTTTGCGACGTGGGACGTTGGCTTTGATGCGACAGTATGGAGGCCAGAGATTGGCATGAAGCTCAGTGCGCCCTACCAATCTCTTTCCGAGCGCATTTGATTCAACTGAAGCGGCGCTCACTTCAGCTGGTATCGTGAGCTTATGTTCACCGGATCATATCTCGCTACTCCTTCATCAGACATTCAACGTCTCGATCCCAAGACATCATATACCGATTGACCAGTGGGAGTTTGAGTACGGAGCTGCAGAGAATGACCCAGAATTCGGTGTAAGCTTGGAGAGCGAGGAGGTGGTGAATGAGATGGAAGCGGGGGCGGAGAATTCAGATCGCGGACGTTGGATACACAAGCTCACTGCTGAACCAGTTGGTGGAAGACGCGGTCGTTTAGAATTTACTGTCGTTGGGTGCGTCCTTAACACCACGCTTTGCATCGACCTCCTCACATATTCTCGGCAGGCTGACGATTGCGAACCAAATGCTCTCGCTCATCGGCTCCATACAACCTGACCCTTTCTCTCCCGAGCACGTCCCACATCCCGTTCGGTCGCAACCCATGCCAACCGAGAACGACAATGAGGATAGTGATGAGGATTCAGTAAAGAAGATCGCGGAGGCGGGGGAAGAGAGAGAGAGAAAAGAGCGGAAGAGGAGGAAAGACGCGAAAGCAGTGGTAAAGGAAGAGAAGAAACGAACGAAGCGGAAGAAAGAGTCGTGATTTGTGCGTGTGCTCTGGTTGTTTTCACCCCGCTTCATCGCTAGCTTCATTCGTGGAATTCTTTTTCACCCGCGCTCGTGATGCGCCCTGCCTTTGCTCGGCGTGCAGCTAGAAACACAGCTCGGGCGCGGAAAATCCCCCCCCGGGGATCCGTCGTTGCCCCACTTTATTCGAGGACCGCCTATTCCGTCGATTTTTCACGCGCCCGAGGTTCAAAAAATACGTCCGGAAGGGTGCGCTCCGTTTGCTCGATGCGGAATCTGGATCGATCTACTTCGGTTGCGATCCATCTATGTCGTACTTTGAGGAACAACTCTGCCGCGAGGCACGAGCGTGTCTCCCGCACGCGTGTACTTAAGCGCACTCCGTCACTATATTTGAGTGCGTTTCCCTCCCCTTTCCATCATCCACGATCCAGCTTCCCTCGCGGCAGACCTTGTCGACAGTTCCGTTCTTTTCCTTACAGCATATCTACTCTTTACCCGCGATATTCATTCGTTTCCTCACAATGAAGAGCATCCTTAGTTCATTCGCATTAACTCTGGCTGCTTCGGCCCTAACTATCGAGTTTTCGAATCAGTGCGACTTCCGTGTGTCAGCACCGCCCGCCCTTCAGTTCGTACGCTAAACATACTCACTTCCAGCTATCTGGGCAGCCATTGGCTCTGCACCATGGGGCAATCCCGATCCATCCATCGTCTTCGGCCAGAAAATTGCCCACAACGGGGGTAAGGCTTCCTACAAAGTCAGCGACATGGCCGTCGTGAGTAGCATCTGTCGCCCGATCCGGTCCAGGTATGGACAAACTTCTAGGGAATCCGTGCTTGGGGACGTACCGGTTGTGACGACAACGGAGACAGTTGCGAAACCGGTGGTTGTAACGGCGGTGCGTACGCTGAACTTCTTTTCGTCTACCTATATCTATCTCGTTCAATCACAGGCCTCATCTGCACCGATGCTGGAATCACGTCCGGCGTGATCGTCTCCGAGTACGGTTATGCAAACTTCGGCCCGAACTATGGCGGCGAACGCACGTCCTGGGACCTTTCCCATGTCAATCTCTCTGTCAACATCCCTACGCGTGTCATGGTCACCGATGGCCAGAGCGTCGCATGTACCAGTTTGTCGTGTGCCGCGGACGAGGCGTACAGCTCCTCGGCTGATTACGCTGCTGACCGCAACTCGCCGCTTGGTCAGACGTACACCCACGTTTTCTGCCCATGACGCGGCTAAACCAGAGCTCCCCCTTCTCCATTCCTTCAAGTTGCCTCCTACTCTCGGGTTTCGTGGGTTGTGTTTGCTCCGAATTTGGGGAGTATAGTCTCTCCTCTTCAGTTCTTTCTGAGCGAGACCGCGCACCTCGCTAGACGAGCTGACACATTTTTTTGACCCTAGTCTGAGCACGTTCCTTGTCTCTTTTTCTCTACAGCTACGTGCCTCGCGCCGCATTGGCAGCATTGAACCCTTCGCCCCCTTTGTCCACATTCGTCTTTCTGGCATCCTACAAACTCCACTGCATCACTCCGCGGGAGCTTTTATAGGCGGCTATTACCGTATGAACACGATGTGGTACCACCTAGCTCCCGCAATAACAGCTGATGTATCTACACGTCGCCGAATACGACACTAGCAAGCTGTTTACTCCTGTTGGTGTATGATTGCCATAGTCTGTCGACTGGCGCGCAAGACAGGACCCGAGGTTGGCCCACAATCTCTCCCCGATGTGGTACTTAGAGTTTTATGCTCATACACCTTACTCTCGAGAAACATTCCGCGTAATTGCCGTAGCAAAAATGAGATATATTATCCTGGGGTCCTTCCCCGTATGCGAAGAACACCACTATACTACGGATATTTACAATAGAGATATTTTCTCTATTCCATAAAACATCTTCGATACATATATGTGCAAATTAAAAGTTAACATCTTGTCTTGTGCGGGATCTCAAACATCCGTTACAACTGTCCAGCTCGCTCTAAACTGAATCCGACATTGCAGCCCCATCTGATGTAACTTGGGGTCTGAAGGATTTGGCCAGCAATCCATATTTAACCACATGCCTCGCGCTAATTCATTGCCAACGACTCCATAGACCCCCGCGAGGCTCCCAGCCTAACTGGCCTGAGCCGCATGTCGTCGAACCTATCTGACGCTGATATACAAACTCTGCACGAAACTGGTGAAGATATCGTCCGTACTTTTGTCGCTGTCGTTGTGGAGGTTTTTCTTTATGGTGCGTATACATGTGTCATACAATATTAATAACTCCTGCCAATAACTGAATCATGAACCTCCCAGTCATCTATGGTGTCCTCGTAATAATCGCCAGCCGGGCTCTCCTGTATGTGCACACTCTATTGGGAGTTTTATACATTTTTGGCATGAGCACCAACCGCACATTTTCAGAAAATCGCGACGACCGCCTGCCCACTCATTGGCGCTCTTGGGGATAGTCACCACGATGTTCCTTCTGGATACCGTGCTAACAATCTTCGACATACACGATGTGATTCTCGAGGTCACAACCGTGCTTACTTCCTCATCCCCGGCCTCGCTGCAGGACAAATATGAACATGCACAGCTTGCTAGCCTCTGGCCCCTTGCTCCAATATTCTACACACTCATGGTGCAAACATTTCTCACCTAGGAAATTAACTGTGCATGACTCACACCCATTTTCCTTCCCTCTACAGACGGTTCTAGGAGATACCGTCATTATCTGGCGTGTCTTCGTATTTTGGTATGGTACGTATGAGCGATGGTTCCTCAGCGTACTCGTCGCCATATTCTTGGCGTCCGTCGGTAAGTGAGCTGGACTAGTAGCCACCGCTCTTATGGCGCTAATGAGTCGACCTGCACAGTGCTCTTGTTCATGATCATCAACTGTTCCGTCAGGGCCAAAGGTCTCCTGGTTCTTGGAAATTTGGAAAACGGTGTGTTCTGCATGAATGTGCAGAGCGCATCGTACCTTGCCACTGTGATCACCACATTGGTCGCAACACTCATGATTGGTTATAAAACATGGTACGTAACACCTTTATCTGGATCATGAATCCGATAGATTTCACTTGCATGATAGGGTGTATCGAAGGCAGATAGGCTCCGTGTTGAGCGGGTCCTCATCACGGTCGCGGGTAGAAAGGGTCATGATGATCCTCGTTGAGTCGGGCGTCATGTACTTCTTATTTTATGTGCGTATTATGACCAGCGCTGGGCCAAGTCTCGCCCTTTCACTGAGTGCGCATATTTCAGACTGCGGTATTCATTCCCTCCATCGGCAACCTCGCAACCAAGGAAAGCAAGTCGCCGTCCCTAACATTTTCCTCAACAATCTTCAATTACGCTAGTAGTCGTATTGTCGTATGTCCCATCCGATGTATCTCGAAGTTCGCCGTGCATATTCACATACAACTTTTCAGGGCATATATCCCACAATCATTGTTATCCTTGTTCACTATCAGAAGTCCTATATTGACAGCGCAACACAGCAAGCAACATCTATCCAATTTGGCACCCTTTCCGTTCCGAACACAACGAGAACTTTCGGCAACAGCGATGTGTCAAGCAGTACACAGGCTGCTATGCGGAGCGTGCATAGGACGATGGTAACCCTCCCCGAGCATGAGCTTACGAGCATCCCCAACCAATCTGCATCGGTAGGGGACGGAGATTCGGAGGTGCCGAAGGTCGCCTTCGCGGAGGAAAGAGAGGTTCAGTCTGTGCAAGATATGGTGTAATACTCCGAGCTCACGGCCTGGGAGCTCTATCGTCTAAGAAGACGGTGGATCTTTTTGGTTCCCATTGCGTTCATCTGTTGCGTTTATCCGTTGCATTGCTCTCTGTGTGAAAGGAGACAAGGTGAGCCTGAGCAGGGACTAGAGGAAAAGAAGGCGAAGTCACAGCACACCAAGTGGGTGACGTCTTGTGTATTTATATTGATGACTCGGTATTCCCAAACGGATAGGGGGAGGTAGGCTAAAGATCCGGTGGCGGCTTCTTTGCTTTGCGCGGGGGACTCGTCTGGTTCTGAATACCGAAGTCGGGGGCGCCTCCTAATGATCCTAAGATATCCCCGACATAGTTCTGCGCCGGCACACCCGCTGCGAATGTCTTGCCCCAGTTTGCGATGATGCCTTGCACGACCTTCACGCCCGCCAAATAGATGTTCTCCAGTGACACCTGGAACCCAGGGCCAACTGTCATTCCGAACAGTAAACCGTCCAACGCAGACATTCCGGGTGGAGGCCGGTCGAAGTTTGAGCCTGTCCGCATTTCCACGATGCGCCCGAAGTCGACGCGGCCTGCGAGCGCGCCGCGCAACAGCGCCGCAAGAGCGGCATTGTCCTCTTGCTGAGCGGTGCAGTATGTGCCCGAGTCGTTCGTGAGGAGTTTGACAGTGCGCTCGACGTCCGTTGCGAGTAGTGAACCCGTCCAAAACGTGTCCGCCGTCGCCGAGTCACACGCGATGACGGAGGGCGCGGCAACGGCAGCGGCGAACGCGGGCTCTGCCGCGTACTTGGCACGATAAGCCTGTGCGTCTGCAGTGTCATTTAGCACTGCAGTTCTGGCAAATGCGATTGCTCGCTGACGGAGAGCGTCGTTTAGTTCGAAGACTTCGGTGCCATAGATAACTAAGGGGTACATGTCCGGTCCACTCGTGCCCTGCGGGAAGTAGCCGCCGGGGAATTGGGACGGCTTCTCGCGTGCGTCAATCTCGTACTGCAGCGTGGCTTGGACCGCATAGCGCGAGAATGCAACGGAACCTAGAGTACCCAGGTGCGGGTTTATGCCAGCGATTCCGGCAAGGAGGAAGTATGTGTTTCGGAGGTCAAAGGCGGACGAGAAGATGAGTGCGGTGATCGCTGTCGCGGCGTTAATCTCGCCCTCGCTGGTCAGGACTTGGCAAATGGCGCCGTCTTTCGTGCAATGAACGTCTGGATCTTTGGGAGAAAGGCCAGGGATGGTTATGTTGCGTGCGAGGAGGTCGAACTCGGGAATTCCGAACCATGTGCTTTGTTCCATGGAGAACTACCGCCAGCGATATGTCAATGACCGACAGAATACGTTGCAAGTAACACAGCGTACGAAGTCGATAATGAATACTTTGGGGGAGAGCTGTACCGTTAGAGGCACACCTGTGAAGTTTCTGACAAGCCATAGCAACTTGAAGATAGTACTAAGCAGGCAAGATATCATGACGCCTACATGGGGTTGTCAGTCCAACGGAGAGCTCAACAGAAATTGGCATATTTTGACGAACCTACCAGTGGGAGAGTGTGGCAGTGTCCCGGGTATGAGCCTGGCTCCAAGGTAGGTTGTTCGCTTTATACCCTTGCGCCGGACATCGATGCATATGGTGAAAGCATTTCCGAGTCCGCGTGTGATAGTCGCGTCACGGTGTGAGTAGCTGGACGAAATTCCCAAATTGAAGGCTACCGTAGTATACTGAGAATTTTAGAGACAAAAGGTCAAGAGCGATAGCACCAGAGACATTTCCTACGTGGTCCGAACTGCTCTCGGTCTGACGGAAACGATGACTCCGAGTGAGCTAACATATATGGCCCGGGATGGCCCGGGCGTGCCAGTGTTCGCAGCTCGGGGGGGGGATCGGGGAGGTGTCTGCCTTGCTAGAGCTGTCTGCGTTCCTACTGGACCTTGTCTTAAACAGCAAGGTTGCCAAGTGGACCTGAACCAGACGAAGAATGTACGCAAGTTCAACTATCGCCGACGCTACTTCTGAGGACGTTCAAGTTGATACAACTTCCTTACGTATACAGTACACGGCGTATCTCACATTTCCACCCCAAGCGTTTGATGACAAGGCCGGGTCTGATGATCCATTAGGATAAAGTACATATGCTCGTAACGAATGGAGGTACGAAGGAAACAGCGGAATGAGCGAGCATGGAGCGTATGAACCAAACAATCAACACCTCAGTGAAACCGAACACACCAGCGCGCTTGAGCGCGAGATAGTATATATACCACAGTAGATGCAGGATGGGACAAGTAGGGGTATACAGGTGTCCACACGAACGAGCGAGGAAGGATAACACACGTAGGAGTAAGAGTGAGATACGATGAGGAAGGAGCCCCTGGGGGAAGGAAGAGTGAAGAGACGAATAGTTGAGTCCGAGAGGATGTGAGGGAAGCGAGCGAGTGGGCGGATGGTAGCATGTGCAGGTGTCCGGTGTGAAGTAGGGACAAATACATACAGAGGCTGTGAAAGTGGGAGCGGGAGGGTAAGAAGAGTTAAGCGGAGAGGATGGGAGGGAAGATATCAGTCGCGTGCTCGATGAGCCACTCGACGGTGAGCGCCTTGCCTGCCATATCACTGAACTCGGCGCCAGGATTACGGGAACGCATGAGCGTTGCTGCGGGCGTTGTCAGCAAATGACCTTTGAAAAGAGGATGGACGAAGTGGCTCACGTCCAAACACGACGCCCAAATTCCGCGCAGTCATGAGATTTTGCGCACTAAGTTCGTGGATCCTATCCATCGATCAGCTCCGGTCTTACGATCAAAAAAGTCCTCGCAAACTTACCGGTGCAAATGTAACATCAACATCCTCAGCGTATAATAGTGCTCCGTGGGCAGTTGCTTGACAAGGTCAGCATATTTCGTGCTCTTATGAATTGGGTCCTTGATCATGGCTGTGTTCATGAACTCGTCGTGGAGAACATAGGTGAGAAGCGGGTTCGGGAGCGAACGGAAGTACGTCTTAAGTACGGAAGTGATAGAGCAGATGTCGTTGAATCGGTCTTGGTCTGTCAGATCGAAGGCGTCGTAGTCTTGTCGCTCGAAGAGCGCCGTGATCATCTTGTTCTGCCCAGAACCTCCCGTCTTGCGGTAGATGCCCTCGTAGTCCATGGCTACACACGGCCTGCTGTCAGTCCCCTTGGGCCGAATGAACACTGCCTATAGACGCACCGCTCTGTTCCACCGCATCGATACACTTCTCGACAAGGATAGGCACCATACGGTCGCTGCCCCGAGAATCCGCCCGGATCTGTTCGATAAGGTCCCGCCCAAACATTGACGGGGGTAGGGGAACCATTGGGCTCTCCTTCCGCACCGCGGTTGCCTGGGGGTTACACGGCGTCGTCACGGTACTTTGGCAGCGATGATGCACACTCAGATTACAATCTGCGCTCGCCATTCATCAGCCAAACAACCTTCCCGCGGAATGCACAGAGTTAATGGGACGCACAGGTGCACCGAACTTGTGAGCCCCACAGCTTGTCGCCGCACTGCTCGCAGCGTGTTACGCGTAGAACAGATACTTGTTGGAATGAATGCTTGAGCTTCTGCAAACGCGACTGGTTATCCGAGTCCTGCGCAATGGCCGCAGCCGCGGGATGCTGCTCGCGCACACGTCCCCCGCCACCGAGCCAACCGCGCTTCCTTAGCGTGCCTTGCTCCGGCACCGGTGCCTGCGGCTGCTGAGGTGGTTGTTGCGGCTGAACTTGTTGCTGCTGTTGCAAGGGAGGCGATGGGTGCTGCACCTTGATGTAACCATGTGAATCATCCGACTGGAGCGCGGGCGAAGACGTCGCCGTGCCATTCTGCTCCGAGCGACGGGTATAAATCTGATTAAGAGTCGCAAGCTCCTCGTTGCGTGCGTTCAGCATCGTGGTCTCTTCGATCATCACGTCGCGCGACGCCTTCAGCTCCGCGATCTCGCGCAGGAGCGCGGAGCGTTCCTCAGTGAGCGGCGTGAGCTCGTGCTGATACTGTGCTTTGAGAGAATCGAGACGCATTGTGAAGGAGCGGTTGAGCGATGCGCCCGACTGTTCACTGGAGCTACGAGCCCTATGAGCGGCGGACACAACTTAGGCTGTGGTACACACCTCTTAGACGATTCAAGCTCTTCAACCTCCGCAAGCGTCATATCGCGTTCGACGCGTAGGCGCGATAGATTACGCTCAAGCACACTCAAGTTCTCGCTGAGCTCACGGCTCAGCTGCTGATGAAGTTCTCCACGACGCGCTTCGCCTGATAGTGCAGTGATACGCGCTGCCTGGTCGCTGAGCAGCACGCGAAGGCGAGTCACCTCCGTCTCTGCGAACCGGCGCGCGCGTAATTCCTCCTCGTACTCGCCTTGCGCAACCGAGAGCCCATCCATGACCTGCTGACTCGCGCGCTTCATGGTGTCTAGCCGCCCGCGCATCTCCGCGCTCTCGGCCTGCTTCTGCTCGAGCGCATGCAGTATCGCCTGCGCGAACTCGCTATCGAGATTAACGTGCGCCGCGCCACGCCGTCCAGCCTCCGACAGGGCTTCGCGTAGCCGACGTGTGATAAGGTCCGACGAGTCTACACGTAGCGAGCGCGCGGCCGACGCGGGTGTGACCATGATGTTCGTCGCGTTTACGATCGCGCCGAGAGACATGTCGGGGTTGAAAGACGCAGTTGAGTCGAGCCGTTCGCGCCCCTGCCTGTCACGTGCTGGCTCCGAGAAGTCGTCGAACGAGTGGCGCGCAGGGAAGATCTCGCCCTCCGCTTTCGCGGCGACAGTAGCTGGACTAACGGTACTAACGCTCGCTGCATCATCCTTGCCAAAGAACGTGGGATCCGACGGCGTTGCGAGCGTTGATCCGCTCGTTTCGCTGGTCGATGGCGTCCGATCGCCGGTCCACGAAGTACCGGAGGTGCTGCTCGTGGCCGTGTCGGGCGATACGCCCTCTCCCGACTCTGCGAGCGCCGGTAGACTCGCACGTTGATCATTGTACGATCGCAGCAGATCAGAGAAGTCCCCCGCGCCAAGCGAGATGCGGATTGGAGGCAGAGCGGGCGCTATGAACGTCGAATGCCGCACTTGGTCTAACAACTCGTCCGATGAGGCCTCGCCCGCAGCTGAGCCGCTCATGCTCACGTCGCCTAGTGCGGGGGAGTGGGTGCCGTTCGGGCGAGGAGTGCGCTGGTCGGCGGAGCGGGGTGCACTGTCCGGCGTCTCGGGTCGCTCAACCTCAAGGTTTCGGTTCGCGTGGGGACTCTTCGGCGGCGGATCGGGCGGGTCCCTATTCTGCTTACCATCAACGTCGTTCTCGTTGTCCGTGTCGGTTCCGCTTTCGACGCCATGTGGAACATCAACGCGATGCGAGGGAGACGTCGCCTTGTACGCTGGGCTTTTGCCGCCATCGCGCGCTCCGCGGGACTTTTCGACGTCGATAGAAAGTCCGCCTGTACGCATTGAGGGGCGGTCGTCGAACGATCGACGCGGGCGGACGGTTGAAGGGATACCAAGAGTCCGAGAAGCCGACTGTGTTGAAGGTTGGGAAGACATCTCAGCACTATCCTTGCGTTGTGGTACACGTTCAAGCGTCACACTTGGGGGTAAAGCGAGGCGAGCGGAGAGCTGAGATTGGTCGGTGGTAGGCTTGGGGGTCGATTCCGAGCGGCTGCGAGTCTGCGATTGGCTACGTTCGCTCACCGGAGTCACCCGTCCGTTAGAAGTGTCGTGCGGCGAATGAGGACGAGACGAGGACTCTGCGCCTGCAGAAGAGGGGCGTTCTCCGAACTCTGCCCCAGCAGACGCGAGGTCGAACTGTATTCCCGGGTTGATCGAGTGTCGTTTCGAGGATCGGCCCTTTGCGCTAGGCAAGCTGAGCGAGTTGCCACTGCCCGAAGGGGTGACATCGCCATTGGCGGCACTCTTCTTGAAAAGGCCCCGGATACCATCGTCGTAGCTCACCTGGCGCGCAAGCTCTTTTGCACTGCTTGGTGGCGATAGGTGGTGTCCATTCTTAGCGGCGTCGTGATAAGAGCGCCCGGAGGAGGGCCCGGCGGATAAGTCGGATGTCGAGGCGTGAATCGCGGGTGAAGTCGGGCGGGAGCTCGGGGAACGTACATTTGCGAAGCGGTCGTATATGGGAGACATCGCGGTGTTAGGGGTCGAAGTAGCCGACGGCCGTTCATCGCGTGGTGCCGACGCAGGATGGCTTGAAGTATCGACGGACGGCCGGCGTCCGTTTGTGCCTGAGGGTGGTGTGGCCGCAGGTGACGATCGCGAAGTCGTCGGAACAGTATCCTGCACAGACGGAATGAACGGACGGAGGCGGCAGACGGTGAAGCGTAACACACCCCGTTCTCCCTTGACTTTGCCCCTGCTGGGTATGCACGCTCTCTTTCCTCCTTTTCACGCTCTTTCTTCTGGGCGTGCCGACGGGATCGGGCGACACGCTGGTGATGGCAGCCCATGCAGTAAATGCCGTTGGAGGTCTTGGCAAACATGAGCTCGTCAATGCGATTACCGCAATGTTTGCATTTGAAACAGTGGGCATGATATGAGTCGTCGCCGGTCATGATGGCTTCGTCGAGAATGGGGAGCTGGCAGACGGAGCAGGAATAAGAACAATTGGAGCAGACAGGTTGACCGTCGGAGAGAAGGAGGAGATTGGTGTCGGCGGTAACGGTGTCATGACACTTGGCACACTTGAAGCACTCGACGTGGAAGAAAGATTGGCTGGAGGGACAGAATGAGTGGGGAATTCACATATAGAAGAAAGAGAGAGAGTAAGTGACGCGATCAAAGCCCAGTCGGATGCTTCGAGTATTCAAGCAGTCCCGAGAACAAAACGGAGAGGAGCGAACGCGTCAAAATGTTCGCGGCACGGAGTCCGCGCGGCAGGAATGGAGTCATGGAATGAACGGAGAACGCACCCGAAAGCGATGACAACTCCGCCGTTCTCGTTCATGACGGAGAGGTGACATCCAGGACAGGTCTTTTCCTCCTGCGCGCCATCGGACATGATTGTGCTAGCGACGACCGAGTGGCGATGGTGGCTGGCGGCCGGCGGAGGATCAGCAAACATGGTGGGCGGAGGCAACGACGGCCTAGGAGCGCCGGGGGGCGGTGGTAGGTAGGGGGATTGGATTAAGGGAGGAGGAAGAGGAGCAGAACCGCGCGGTCTAGTTGCGCATGGGCCTCTGGGGCTGCGCGGCGACCGGGTCTTGCCTTTCCAGTCTGGCTGTTGGACGTGGCGACGGCTGCGCTTGTCCACCCGTACGGAGACGTGAAAAGAAAGAGAGAGGAGCTGTGCGCTGCTCTGGACAGCGACGAAGGGCGGCTGTACACCGCGACCGTTGGATATTGGACGTTAGACAGAGGATGGAGCCTGACGACTGTCGATGGACTCGCTCTCCTCCCGCAATTGTCCCCAATCTCCGCTTGGTCCGACCATGTCTGCATCCCGCACGTCTTGCCCCGCAACGACATCTATGTATCATCTCCTCCTGCTACATCTCCTTCCATCCGCTCTGCATCATGGTTTTCTACATAGCCCTATGGCCTTCAGCTGTTTCTGGCTGTTTCTAAGCCACTGCCGCAGCCGTGCTTCAAGTTCGTCGATTCGTCCACTGCTCCACTACTACGTATCCATCCCCTGTCTTCGCCAGAGCATTCCGATATCTAGTACCTTCAGGGGTCTACGAGAGCACACTCTTTCCTACCTTCGCCTCAGGAGAGCAGCGCCCGTATATAAACCCATGGAGCGCCCGCATTATTCTGTCCAGACTTCGCGACAAGATGCTGTGTCCTGTAACTCTGCCCCGGATGTATCCCGGCATCCTCGGTCAATTTGACTGCCTGCACACCGTTGCCGAGGTCGTTGTGGATGCTCACGATGTTCTCTCTACCGCCATCGGGTGGTCGCCTTGTCAATCTTGCCAGTTGACCGCTAAGAGCGCTTCAGCCAGGGTTCGGGCCTTCCTTACGAGAGTGCCGTGCTGCCAGCTTTCCCCGCTGACCGTGTGAGTCCAGCTGCAAAAACGATACGACCTGTTTGTCTCTTCCACATAATTAAAGTGCGTGCAATTCATGCTCATAGTCAATGAATGAATGCGGCCGCCCTTGACGGCGCTCGTACGTTTCTCCCTTCGGACGATTTGTCACGCCCTCATGGCCTCGACCGTCCCCGAGCCGCGACGTCCCCGAGCCATGACCAGCGTCGCAACCGTACTGCCAAATGATGTAAGGCTTGCGTTCCGGTCTACTGTGCGTGCGGCAAGCTCGCGACGCCCTTCAGCATCGTTTATCATTTGGTCGGTCAATAACGTACATGCTACGGTTCGATACTACTACGAGACGACGGGAATTCGTAGCCGTTTCCGGGACTAACTTCCTGATGGGGACCGCATCTTGCGCCGGGCTGATCCTCTTAAACTGCGCATAAAGAAGAAAACGGCCACAGTATACGGCGGCGCCAGCCGCGGAGATCGTGAACCATCATACGATGATGGCACACATCGGCACATCCAAGACGCAGATACTCACCTCGTCGCCATATTCTAGAAACGATATATCCGTTGATCACACCCCGACATTGCTATCACCTCTCCTTACGGTCTTAAGGGCTTCATCGATGCTGTGTGTGCGGCGTCTGTGAGCCATTTCCAGTACATATCGCGAGCTTGTCACCCTCACATGCTCTTCCCATTGACACAGTACCACCCGCCACGTTGACCCCGTGAACGCGGAGGTTGCGCGACTGCTGAGGCAATTACTCTGGCTGTATACCTATGCAAAATGTCTGCCTGCTGCGCGTCTTGCTAAAGCAGAGCGTCCTGTAGAGATCTTGTATCCGGTCTTCCCTTGTCCATTTCTCTGTATTCACTTGCCGTACAGAACTGAGCGGGCATTGATCCCTACGCTACATGTACATCCTGACGCACCCATCTCATGATCCCTTCGTCATCGACGACCGCGTAGCGAGTGTTTGCGACGTCGTGTAAGCACTGATTACTCCATGCATGTTTACAACTGGCTGTGTGGCTATTATGTCGCAAATGAAGAAATTGTGCCATCAACAGACCCACAATTAAGTTTACTCCAAGCTAAACCAAAGTAGTGGCGGAATAGCAAGTAATGAGCGCTGTGCCGTGATGAGAAGCAACCAACGCTACGCTAAGATCAGCTTCGGGAACAACCCATTCTTCCCTCCCATGAGTACCTCCCCAGCTCCCAGGCTGTCAAACTTGGCCTCCAAAAATAATGATGGGCTTACCAGCAACTGCCCGTGTGCACGCGAGCGCCGCCACTAACTAACCTCCAGACGAACACGTTCCAGGTCCCCCATTGCACATTCCACTCACTCACACTATGCCAAGAACCCCGAAACCAAACGAATGACGATTAGAGGTATAGTAGCCACTATGCCTAGATGACTAGATGGTGCAGATGGTGAGGATGTGGTGAGGATGCGTAACCCGTCGTGAGCACTCCGTACAGATGCGCCTAAAGGCCGAGAATAGCAATGGTCGCGTGGAGGTTGAGCTTAACGAGGACATCGACGGAGAGGACTGCCCTAAGAGCAATAACGATCTGCGCGATGAGGCTGCCGAGGAGGCCGCCGACGAGAGAGAGAACAATCTTGATGAGGAGCACAAGCTCGGCACTAGGAAACATATCAACGATGACGCCACTACAACAAAGAGCGAATCGCACTCGACGGCGGCGCAGATCTCGACAAGGGCCTCGGCGACGCAGCCGCAGGTAATCTTCGCAAGTGCGCCAACGATAACCTGAATAGTCGAATTAAATGAGCAGTCCTGCACAAACCTATTCATTTCTTACCTCAATGACAGCGACAAGGGACACAGCGATCTGGACAACCGCAGCAAGGTCAAGGAAGGCCAAAACGCCGATATCCGCCTGAATCTTGGTGCATGCATCGACAGACGCCTTGATCGCGGCAACAAGCTTCACCTTAACGTCAAGGACAACGTCAGCAGTGAGGTCAACGGCCACTGCCAAGAAATCATAAGTAAACTACAGAAAGAGCATGCTGGCAACGGACCGAGCGGCTCAACAATAGCCGTAACATCGGCCTTGAGGTTGACAAGAACGTCAACGACCGCGTTCAGGCCAACGGCAACGTCGCGCGAGGCAACGTCGGAAGTAACATCGCGCTTGGCGATTTCGCTACCACCCGTAACAGGAACGGCAGAAACGAAAGAGCCGACTGCAGCAAAGGCAGCAACGAAGCCAAATACGTTGGAGAAGAAGCGCATTGTGGTTGGGCTAGGGAGTGGGGGTGCTAAGAGAGCGACGGGGACGTTGGAGAGCGAGAAAGAGGCAAGAGCGAGAGTAGACCAGGTCTAAGGTAATTTTACTCTCCGAGGCGGTTTTTATACGCTTTCCCGGCGGGGTCCCAGAGCAATCGCGTGCAGACAGGCTAGCTGATCGCGAAGCACGGTCTAGCCATCGTGTACGCAGGAATGGGGAGTCTCCAGACCGCTGGGACACGGCGATCCCCGATTGGTCTCAAAGAGCACAAATGACACACCGGAAACGCCGGGGACGCGTTCTTTCGATCCGAGAAGCGGCGAGAGGCATCCATGTACGATGAAAGGCCGCCGCGTAAGCGCGGACTGAGGCCGACAAGCGGGGTCGGCATGCCGTCGTGAAAATGAATATTATATTGAAGCGGTTGAAATGAGGTCTCCGACGTGAGAGGTCTTTTTTTTTGGCGTTACCACAATCGTGCATCCCCGGCCGCACGCTTGTCGTTACCCTCCAGCGAGGCAAAAAGATTTGTGATGCCGGAGGAACCGAGGTCGAACATGTTCATTCTCTCGTCAGGTAAGTCCGTTGACAGGCGTAAGCAAACAGAAGCCAGTCGAGTCGAGGGTGACCACATGCGTAATAAAGATGCGCTTCTGTCTCGCGATGATGGAGACAAAGGCTATCTGGAACAGGAAGCCAAAATCTGTTGTTGATCTTTTTACATCGTCGGACCCGCCACCATGAGCTGAAGCAGTCAATTGCGCGCTTCGCGAAACCATATTTGGGGGCTGTCTTCTTCCCCCCGGCGGGCCAACGGAATCGACTCTACACCGTTGGGACGTATGAACCGGGAAGTACTAAGCATAGGGCTTCATACCCCGGCAGGAGACCAGAGCATCAAGCATCCGCGAAGCACTGGATCAACGATGGTTACGGGCGTTGGTATCGCACTTAGTGAAAGAAGTAGTGCACCTTCCCGAAGACCAGTACATATTGTTGGTTGTCTTTGTTGCCAGCGTCACAGTGTCTATTATGCCATCAGGTGCCATCTGAAACGTTCACGCACCACTCCGTCGTCAAATCGGCCTGGACTTCGTCAGGAAGCTGATGGACGAATTGAGGAATGAGCCAAGGAGAGGCAACGGATTGGCCGAGGCAGCCATGACCGATGACATCGATCACAACATGCTAGTACTAACGATCGAGGTAGGACCGCGCAGCAGCGAAAATTGTGCGTTGTTTGGACCCAACCATGGGGTTGGCAGCGACCATTACCGTTAGCCTCCAGGAGATTCTGCTTGAGGCTCTCAAGGACACACGCTTCGGGTGGCACCTGAAGGTCGTGCGGCGTCTGCCAGAATGGCTCTCATCACAATTTCTGGCTATCCCTGTTCAGGAAAGTCTACGCGAACTGCCCTTCTCAAAGAGGACCTCGAAAGGAGGATCCAAGACCCTTCATACTCTGGGCCGGTGCGCAAGGTGGTTGTTCTTTCAGACGATTTGCTTGGCATTCAAAGAAGTGCCTACGATGGTGTGTCAAGAGGCTTCTGGCTCGCGAGCACTCCCTGAAGGTGTCTGCTATGTGCAGACAGCCGCTCGGAGAAGCCTGCACGGGGCATACTCTTCACTGCGCTACAACGCGCCCTAGCTTCGGATGCGTTTGTGATCATTGACTCGCTCAACTACATCAAGGGCTTCCGCTATCAGATGTACTGTGCCGCTCGCGAATTGAAAATGCGCGTGTGTACCGTGCGTATACTAGATGTGGACTACAGCGGCTATGCTGACAAGCACCAAGTAGGTGCACGTCCTTACGCGACCAGAACAGTGTCGGGCATGGAACGCCGCGCGAGTGGACGGGAAGGCTTATTTGCACGAGACGTACGTAGCCTTCCGTACAGCGCGGCTGTGATGCTAACCCCGTGCCTTAGTCTCGAGAACCTCTTCATGCGTTTCGAAGAACCCTCATCAATGGTCAGATGGGATTCACCCTTATTCACTGTCGTGTGGGACGATCCGTCCCTGCCGCTGAACGATATTTGGGCGTCATTGACGGAGGGGTCCTTAAAATCCCCTAACGCTGGGACCCAAGCCGTGCGTCCTCTATGCGTCATCAGTATGTAGATATCAACCCGGTGAAATCAGGTTCCAAAGGCGCCTACAGACGCCCTATACACGTTGGAGCACACAGTGACCTCCATCGTATCCGCGGTGATGTCAGCGCAAGCCGAGTCTGGTGGCATGGGTGGCAGCACTCTTCTTGTCCTGCCTTCAGCGTCGACGCTCAGAGTCCAAATCCTGTTGCCTACGCGTGCTCTGGCCCTGGCGGAGTTGCAACGTCTAAAGCGCCAGTTCGTCACGGTGCACAAGAAGGCGATCACGTTAGGTACGGTGGAGAAGGGCATAGTCGATTGGAGCGAGGAGGCTATCGCAAACAAATTTGTCAGCTATCTCCAGGAAAATTTGAGGATGTAAGATTCGAATTATGCTTCCCGCAGCAACGCATACTTCACTGTCTGCCTGATGACGGGCCATGCTGCCCCTACAGGCAGACGATGTTGTGGGTGCGTGGTCGGTTATTTCAGCTTGGGGATTCAAGTCCGCTAGTCAGCAAGGGTGTCTAGATAAGCTGAAAGCATGTACAGCGAGCTGTAACGTCTCTGCGTGGTCTTCCACGAGCATGATAAATCGTTCAAGTCTTGGCTCTAGTTCCACTCAAGTGACCTGTCTCGTTACCTATCTTGTTCCAAGACTGGACAGCTCAATAAATCACGGCTTGTATATCCGATTGCTGCACACACGAGCATTCTCCGTTGCGTTTCATATCTACTGGGACCCCGTACTGCGAGCCATCTGACCATAAAGATCCGCAGCAGTCCAGGCGCGGAATAATCGAGTTGACGGATGCAAGGCGACGACGCAGTAAAACTGCGTGATGTCCATCCTCTAACAGCTTCCAACGACAGCTTTAGGTCCTACCATACTACTAGTCGCCCCACCGTCTACGCTTTCCCGCTGTTCCTAATGCTTGGGTTCCTTCTCTGATCCAATTCTGCACCTTTGGAAAGGAGAAGAGGGAGTTATGAATATCGCCAGCCTCTGGTGTGTGCCATCATGGCTCCCCGACTGCGACACAAGGCTATTCTTGTAAACGGTGTCGCGGTAGATCCGCACAGGGGGATTTTGACACTGAGTGCGTACCTCCTTTCCAGCACATTGGTAGCTCCGGAAGCCCATCGGGTATTGAACGGGAGTTTTCTGCCCCGCCGTACGCAATGCAAAAGGTTGTCGATTGACTCGTTAAGTACTGCTACAAGATGCACTTCCTCCGGTGTTCGACACATCCTTGATCCACAGCCCTACAATTTATCCCCCAATCTCATGAGCGGCGCCGTCACACCCTCGCTCATTCTGCCTAAAGATTTAGAGGCCCGCCAAGACATACGCCATGCCTGGCGGGAGCGCCGGCTGTTTAGCACGCCTGAGCCTCTTCTCACTCTCTGTCACTCTCATACTGCGGTGCATCGCTGCAGAATACCTCTCGGGCGACTATGCGCTAGAACAACATCCCTCCTTGCGCACACTCGTGCTATGCGACATCGTTGGGCTCTTAGATACGCCTGATGCGAATGTGTGCGGGAGCTGGTCTTGACAGCGCGCACGCGACTTGTCCCGCCTCCCGCGCCCACTGCGCGACAACGCGGGCTGCAATCTCAAGACAGACGCGGCGCTCGGCGTTACCAAGACGTGATGCCGTGCGTACGCATTCGGCATCTTTTCCGGCTCACCAGAGAATATCGTTAGTCGAGGGGGGTTTCCAGATCTTCCGCACGTCGTGTAATGGACCCGTATAGATCTTAATCGGTCCATAACGAAGCATGGGTCACGACGGAGCGCGATAATGTACAAGATGAGGATGGTTGGAAGATGATAACGATGATAACGACCCTAGGAGTAAAAAAGCATTAGAAAAAGCAGGTGCATCTGCGAAAGCAGTGATGAAGATAGGATCAAGACGTTTCACGGTTGCGAGCGTTACGAGGAGCAGGATTCTCGGGCTTGAGAGAACAATAGAGGAAGTGGCGTCTAGGAAGAGTCGCACTGGCGACGCCTGCCACTGCAGCGACGCGAGCCCCAAGAGGGGCAGTGTCGGTCCCGCTTCCCCTTACACCGAGGGAAAACATGCGATCAAAGACTGTAGAGGATGAGGAACCACAGGTAGAGGTGAGAAAGATGCGGATACGTACGAGTGGCTATAAAAGCTTTCGCAGTCATCTGACAGCTGAGATGGGTGAGAGCGAGCGGTGGGCTGACGCCTTCGAGCGAACGAAGATAACGGAAAACCATGGATGGTTGGCAGGGTCCAAAGCGGAAGACAGCTTGGTACGCCTGCCGCCATTTTTCTTCCACCAGTCGTGCGCAGTTACTCGGATCGGGGCATGATGAGCACTTGGCGTGTATAAGCGATTGCTGTGGGAGCACTGAAGGGGAAAAAACGCACACATTCATACTCCTTTGCGATCTGGACTAGACCGAGCTTCAGGACGCGTTCAAGAAACCAGGTTCGCCTGGTGCAATGTGAGAAAGTGGAGTGAACGCCCACTAGAAGAACATACCGCTTTTCGAGCTTCAACAAAGTTTCGGGGCTGAGTGTACTCATCTCTTGTTCCGGCCATCCACCAGGGTTGTCAAGCACGAAGCGTGAACCTTCCCTGTAGAGTTCTTCCTCTTCAAAGAGTTCGGCGATACGCATGGCCTTGATTGGCCGCCCGGCAGCGTGCGTGAGGAGGAAATTCAGGCATATCCGGGTCAGCGAAGGAGCACAAAGCTTGTGGCTTATATTCATGAGGCCTTCGACATTGTTCCACGAGATCGTGCATTCCATTCTACACTTTGTTAAACGCATTCTACAGTTAAATGGGGTCGATACAGACCCAGGGTACACGAAACGGAGGAAGTCCTGGAAAGTACTGGCCTGTAGCAAAGTATGCTCAGTCTGATAGTGCCCAGAATCCACAAGGAAAGCCTGCCTTCTCTTCCTTTAGGACGATTACCGCTGACGGAGCAGTAGACTTTCGGCGGATGTGTGAAGAAGCTCCAATAGTACGTTTCAAAGCGGGCTTTACGGTCTCTGTAGGCTTCGTGCTGTCCACAAGCGTCCTCTCCGATCTGCCCTGGAGCTTGTCCAAGCTCTGTAATCTCGCGGTTTCCTTCCGTACCACTCGCTCCCTTTTATTCTCCCCGGAAGTCTCTGCACCAGACTTCTCTTCGTCATGGGCCGCACCCGCGGTAGCACCTGTACTAGAACCTTCTCCGTCGACGTCCGAGTCAATGAACTCGTCAGGGCCAAGGTCAGAATTCACAGGCGCAAAGGTCACCTCGGTCGACGCGACACGAGGCTTATCGCCTGGAACGGAGGGTGGTTGGGAGATAGTGATGACGGAGGACATGGATGCTGGCCTGCCGGTTTCAGCCCAGTCGCCACTGAGCGCAGCTTGGAAGAACGGCGAGGCGAAATAAAGGATTTCTTTGTGCGCCCTTCACCCTCTTCAGCAAAATATTGCAAGAAGCGAAGGGCAACGCACCAGAACGTCGTCGCTTCTACGATTATCTTGACAGTGCCGGGAAATTCTGAACAGCGGGTGAACGCCTCATCGACGTCAATAGGCTCCTGGCCTTCATCGGTACTGAGATCGGAGATTACGTCGTCGGTGTCGATGCCTTCCAGATGCCACGGAGGAGATCCGGTTGAACGAAAGATACCTGCAGCGGCGGCGTGCGTCTCGGTCGGTGAACTAAGCGACGCAGACGGGTTGTGCGTCCCGCGAGAGTTACGAGCTATCAAGATGTGGGACGGATTCGTGGTCATATCAAGTCAAAGAGCAATCTTGGAGCGTTGAAAAGAGGTTAGTGAGTGCAGTTGGCAACGATTACGTTCTGCCAGCCCCAAACGACACTATCTGGAACACGCGGCGCGAGTAGGGTAATTGTCGAAGGTGCGAGAGACGATGTCGCGAGTCAGAATATGAAGTTCGATACTATCAAGAATGCTGGTATGATGGGCGCACAACGGATGTTTAGCCTGGGATCAGGCGGTTGCAGAGATAGAAGACGATATGCAGATGAATGCAGGACAAGGGTCGGTTGGACAGCTTCGAAAGGATGTTTTATGGGCTCTAATAATGTCCCTGGTAGTATATCGGATTAGTACACGCGCCTGTCACGCGCGAGAGCGGGGTTCGACTCCCCGCCAGGGAGTTTATCAAGTAATTCGGCTTATTGAATATTTTCAACCGTCCAACGGGATTTGGCCAGCGTCCGTCAGGATGGACAATTGTTGCATTATGCGGAAGATGGGCTGACGTAGGCTACCGCGTGCGTACGTAGAGTGAGTTATGTTAATGCGTCCGGGAGCTGTCTGTTATAGAGCTTGTGGCTCTCTGGACAATAAAATACACGCAAAAAAAGGTTATGTTAACACCATAGATTCTCTTCATTGTCACGGAATGAGGGCGGAGATTCGGACCGGAGGGAGGGTGCGAAACGTGTGATGGTGGTGTAACCCCTCTGCCTTGTCCCCGACGCCGGCCAACAATTGAGTTGTGTCTTGGCCCTCCAGCACGACTTGTCCAACTCTGTGTCCGCCATCGTGCCCTGGCTTCTTGTCTATCCACAGCGCCAAACATACCCATCCTCCTACTTTTCAACCGTCAGTCCAACGACAGCAGAATAGCGCGTTGCCAGTGAGCGCCTGTCCCACCA
This sequence comes from Vararia minispora EC-137, assembly GCA_022160365.1. Classification (NCBI taxonomy): domain Eukaryota; kingdom Fungi; phylum Basidiomycota; class Agaricomycetes; order Russulales; family Lachnocladiaceae; genus Vararia; species Vararia minispora. The sequence goes on from MU273722.1 coordinate 27,487, forward strand.
CTTACATCGACTCTCCCGACTGCCCCACCCATCCGACGTACATGACTTTTCCTCCTGGTACATTTCCTCTGCAGAATGCTGCGGCTGGTGCCGCCTCCACGGCCTCAGAAAGCAAGTTGAAGATTGTCCATGTACTCCGACCCACCGAGGCGTTTGTCGATCTCTTGGCCACCAGCGACTGTCAGGAGTTCGAGATTAATCTTGACGATAACGCACGTAATTCTTCAACTATTCGCTTAATTTTATGCCAATCCTACGGTTTAGTGTATCAAAATCGGCTCGACATCCTTCTCGTTTACCAAAACCGCCGAGAACCCCCCCGCCTATCATGACCTTCTGCTTTCGACTACTGCCCCTGGGCGTTCCGCCCCTTCTATTCGAGTTCATGGTTCTGTTGTGGCCAAGCTCACCATAGAACCCAAGCCCAACGGCGGCTTGCCGGAACGCGTTCGAGAGCAGAATCTCGCCGCAGAGACGGCTAAGCAGGCTAAACGCACTATCATGCTCAACACACCCCCACCACCTCTCCCGAATGACACACCTCCCGGAACGAGACCCTCCAAATCCAAGCCAAAGAAGGCCGTTGGTGCTGCCGCTTCTTCTGCCGTGCCAAAGCGCGTGAACACGAATGCGCCGATCCGAGTCAAGAACGAAAGTGCGAAACCTTCACCTTCTCCCATAGTCGTCAGGAGCATTGGTTCCGCCTCTTCATCGGCGACAAACAATCATCATGTATCCCCAACGCCACTCGCCCCCTCCGCTGCGACCCCAGCCTCCACTATCACTACGGAAACACCCACTCCCCCCGGTCGTGTAAGGTTACTCAAGATGCTCGCCATGAACGATCCTTTGACTCGCGACGACATCTGCACCAAGATGAAACAGGATGAAACAGATGTCGTTGAGCTGCTGGGTCTCGTACGTTTCCGTAGTTTCGTCGTATTTCCATCTAACATATGGGCAGCTTGCCGAGCCCGTCCCCGCGTTGAAGAGGGGTGTTGCCGCAACAGGCTCCACTCGTTATCGTTTGCGGGCACGCTCATGGAGGCTCGTGCGGCCGTATGTGTGGAAGGGCTTGACTACGCAGCAGATGCATCAAATGGCGGAGAAGGCATGCGGCATTCTCGAAACTCTCGGTGTGCCCGAGAACGATTCGTGTTGGGAGCATGTTCGTCCTCGGACCATACATGATGCACCGTCCGGCAAGCACCAGCCTCCCAAACACGCCACGACTGCTTCCAAGCCGTCTGCTAGCTCCTCGTCAAAGACGCCTTCTACGCAGTCGGTGAAGCAGCAGGCTCAGGCCAAGCGTAGCGAAGCCCAAGCTTCTGTATCGACGGTACGACCTGTGAAGACGGGTGTGAAGCGCGAGCGCGAGCCAGGCGAAGTGGAGGAAGACTTCGAGATCGCTGCTGACGCGCCACTCGTCTCTCGGCGCCCATCATCCGTTGCTAGCAAATCATCACAACGCGAGTCGATGGGAGATAACAGCGCGCAGGCGCATGCTCGCGTAAAACAAGCTCCCACAGCTTTGAAGGAGGAGCCACTGCCCAAGAGAAAGATCAAGGAAACTGCCGGTAGCGATCGCGAGAGGCGGCGTGCGGCGCGTGAAGAGGACGGGGATCGCGACCGTGAACGGCGCCGTGAAGAGAAACGACGGAAGCTAGATGACGAAGGCTTGTACAAGCAGCGCGAGAAGGAGCGCGTACGGGAGACGCAGACGGCGCGCGACCGGGAGCGCGAAAGCGATGCTCGTCGCGTCCGCCGTGAGCGGTCGCGGTCTGCGTCCCCACTTCCCCGCAAGAAGCGCGAACGCTCTGCATCGCCCCCGGTGCGGTACGAACGAAGCATATCACCTCTGCCAGTGAAGCGCAAGGTAAAGCGCGAGGCGTCACCACCGCCGGCAAAGCCAAAGGTACGACATGAAGCGTCGCCAGCTCTTCTGTCCGCCAAGCCATTCAAGCCCCGACACCAGCGCGAGTCCTCCGCTGCATCATCCCGTTCGAAGCCGCTTCCGAATTACACCTCGTCGGAGGACGAATCCGCCAGTGAGCGCTCGCGCTCCGCCGTCGTGCCTACCAGCACACGTCGGCAGTCGCACCGCCGGCCGCCGAGCGACCCTATCCCGACTGCGCGCCCCGAGATCGAGCGGCGATACAAGCGCGGATATAATACGTACATCCTCCTACGCACCGAGCTCGAGGGCCAGCGCCAGCTGAACCAAATGGCACTCGATGGTGACGACGAAGCTGGGGAAAGCATCCTGAGCGAGAATGAGCTCATGGAACGCGTCAAGATTTATAACGAGTGGCACAACGAACTCATTGGGTTACGAAGGGCGTTTGAGAAATTGGACGGCATGCACACATAAAGATTCCGAGCTGTCCACCTGTCGCACTGCATTCTAAGAACATTGTGGAAAGGATTGCTACGATTGTCTGTTCTGATCTCGTACTGTTTCGTGTGCCGCCCATACTCCCAGCGGGCTGCGTGACTTGTTTTCACAACCAGGATAATCTCACAGTAAATGCTATCGTGTCCTCTTTGATGCTGGAGTATTCGGTACTGTTGTCCCCAGCCTCCAGCATCCAAGCTACCCGCAAAATTGTTAAATTTGGGGCTGCACGCACTTATGACCCTCACTTGGTTACAATTTTTGAGGGGGAATTAGCGAAACGAGCTCGGCATAAAGTAGCTGACAGTTCTCTTCTATGATCCCTGTAAGACTTCTGGCTGCCTCAGAATTCTTTTCGGAACCGACTGAGGGAATACGTTCTCCTGTAGTGAGAAGAAGCGAGAGCGAGTAAATTACTTTTCACCCTGCTATTCATGCATGCATGAATCAGCTGGCCGGCGGCCCGGCGCTCTCGTTTACGGTCATCCTCAATTTACTGCTCAAGCAAATCTCGCACTCCATCCTCTAAACTGGGTGTATATATTGAATGCCATACACAGAACATGCACTCAAATTTCCGAAGGGATAATACAAAAGCAAGAGGAACTTGAAAGACAGCTACCGACGTTGCTGTCTTGCTTTCAGCACTTTGGCACTGGCACTACTGTGGCGTGGCGCGACATTGCTACACGCATGTGTACCTACCAATGCAGATCCCTGGGTGGGACCAGGTGGCGCCGCCGACCATGGATGGCGGTATTAGGAACAATCTAGCCGCCTATCGCCCCAGCCTCACGCGGTGGTGGACCGCACTCGAGGACCATGGCGCCACAGGGCCTCGTACCTGACTTATTTAGAGCACGTGTTAGCATGGAACAACATTACAGTATAGACCGGTCACAAAAATGACCCCGTCCTGCCTTGTGCCCACATTGCACCGGACCCTGCACCATCCTGGGCCGCTCAATTGCCCTGATAGCGTGAATTTAACGAGGGGAAGCCGATCCGGGGTCTGCAGACATGCACACTCTGTCCCTGCCCGAGATATAAATGCGCGGCAGCTCCAGTGCGATGGGACAGGCCTGCTCAGCCCAACACTCGGCTAACCATCACCTCTCCGGTATGGCCTTAGCACGCACATCTACAAAACCCTCAACTGGGACCGGTGCCAAAGCCCCGCCGCGCCTGCCGAACCTAAGCCTGAGCCTTGCCATTCGCTTCGCGCTAACGCGGGTGAGCCCTCCTTCGCCACGTTCGCGTCATGTGGCAATGCAGGCGGCGCAGGAGCATGCTGTCACAGAGTGCATCGCGCGTTTCCGTGCGGAGAACCCGAGTGCGCTGGACGAAGAATTACAACGGGTCGCAGAGGAGAGTTTGGCAAGGGAGCTGCAGGCGGCGGAGGATGATGCAGAGACACTGTACGGTTCACCGACGGAGCAGAAGAGGCAGGAGGCAGACCTAATGGCTGTGGGATGATGCAAGGGGCGCGACGTAGTAAGCACAAGCCGCGATACTCCCATGGTGTACAGGCAAGCTATCGTCATCGCTGGGATAGAGTATGCTGTGACGATTTACAAAAGGCGTGCAGGCGTTGCAGATTCAAACCCAGGGAAGAACAGAAGGACAAATGCCCCAGACATCCCAGTAACTGAAATAAGACGCAATTTTAAAGCCTATCCGATAGTCAGCGCCAGCATAGCAAACACACTAGTGGAAGAACGCGCCATAAGTTACAGAGCGCGACGGCGCTGGCAACGACAACAATAAGAGTGGTACTAGCTGTTGTGGCCATTGCACCACCGGGAACGACAAGGTTGAAACTCCTGTTGGGCAGTTCCGACTGACTAGGGGGGTTAGACGGATTGTAACAGTACTGCGTAAAGCATGTCTGGCAGAAACTCGAGCGAGCCGTGACGGGGTTCGTCTTGAATCGGGCGCGGTCAATGGCAGCGCACTGCAGGCACTTGCCCCAGTTCGGGTCCGGGTTGTTCGTATTGGGTACAAAACCGTTCACCGTGCTGTTGAACGCCTGGTTTAAGAATTCCACGGTATGTTCGAGTGAATACGAAAGAGTGAACGTGTTGGTGCTTCAGACTTTCGTCAGGGTGCTTAATATAAAAACGAAAACGACATACTTACTTCGTGACTGGATCACTTCCATCGGTAGGGGGAGAGTTAGGAAGGTATAACACAAGTGGCCACTCTGGTGGGTTCTGAGTAGGGTCGCAGCCGAAGAGAGTTGGCCGACGGTTCACTCCTGTACTGATAAAATCGTCGGTTGACGCAGGGATAGGCGGGAATGGCTGATGCGTCTGCGAGGTAACAGTGGACTGGCGTTGAGCAGAGTTGATTAATGATACACCGCTGCTGGAAGTTAGGCTCGGCTAGCGGAAGGTATTCTCGCGCTCACTCTGGCCAAGATTCGTTCGTATCCATAGAACCGTCGACGGCTACCACAAAATCCATGCTCCTGGCGCGTACGAAAAGCGGACCTAGTGGAACATTCTCCCCAGCCGAGCCACCGTCGTCTAGAGATAAGTACGCGGAGTTAGTCTCACTGAACGCTCTCCCGCTGAGGTTTTGGAAAGGCTGCAGATAGCTCATTAGCCAGTGACGCTAGTCAGAATGACAGCGTACGTTCGGCCAACGGGAAAGATCCTCTGAGTCCATATGGATCGGCGTCAGGAAGTCCTGAACGAAACTCTGGATAAGGTTCGCAACGTTGGTACCCAGGCCGGAAGCTGATGCGGCGACGTTACTGCCGATGCTCTGGGCACGCCTCGGTAAATTACGCACTCGATATTGGTTATAGAAGAAATGCTTACATCGAAGAGACTAGAGCTTGTCCCCATAACAAACCCGGCCTGATCAAACCCTGTCACACATGCAGTGCTATTCGCAGGTTGTCCGTTCACGAGCTGTGTGCCCGCGAAGGATAGGTTCATCATAGCTGACAAAGTTGGATCCCAGGATCCCCATTCGAGAGGCGTGACCTACTCTAGGCTTTAAGGCGCTCGGAGAGACTGAAATATGCTGGCTGCGCACCTCATACTGTATATCTTGCAGGGTGGCACTGCTGTTGACGGTCGTGTTAGGGCCACGGGAAACAGTCTGGATGATGGGGAACGGAATCGATTGCTGCAGGAACGAGGACGAGAAGGGTATGTGAGACCAGAGTTGACCAGCGCCATGTGCGAGGCCCTCATCGTAGAAATTATCACGAGTCGTGCCGTTCAAGAAGTGATAAGATATTGCCCGACTCCAGATGTCAGTAATCGAGACATCTCTGTTTGAACGGGTGATGATCTGCACGCTGCGTCTGGGAAGATGAGACATACAAGCTGCGATTTGCTTTCGACTCTGCGCTAGTTGCAAGGTTCCCAAAAAAGTTCCGATTCTTGGAGTCAAAGATATTGAAACCATTAGGTGCTATAAGAAAGAGGTCTAATAGCCAGCCGCCGAGGTCGTTGCCATTGCCAAGGACAAGATCACGGGATGAGGGGAAGTCATTTAAGTAAAGGGAGCCCTAACAGCAAGTCAAAATGAGCCATAGAATCGCAAGCTGGGCTGCGTGAGACCCACCGTCAACCATGAACCGCCTTCCCAAGGAGAATCAGTCAGTGCTATGGACTATAACAAGGAATTTGTGTTACCAGAGAGTCCAGACAGGTAGGATGTGACTTGAAGAAGACCGCCAGTACCTACGGCTTGGGCAGTAGAGTTTCGCGCATCAAGGGCAGATAAAACTCCGGCCCCATACTGAGCTGCACGATAACCACCTCCGCTAATGGCGATTGACACGTTTGGGAACGCGTTGGCGAAGGTTTGGAGGTTATACCCGATTCCGGCGCCGTCACCGAGCCAGTTAGACCATTGGCCCGGAATCACTGACGATTTGCGGGTCGTAAAGTAGACAATCTCCTGCGGGTTCAAAGTCTGAGCGGAAGCGTTGAAGACGCGGATTAGAGGGTTCGTCGTGACATCCGGACAAGGGACATTTGTAGAAGGGGCATAAGCATCTGGGCCTTGTGCGAGCGTGAAACCAAGAAGGCCGCTCAACGCCAAGAATAAAGATGAGAAACTCATGCTCCGGTCTTGGCACTGTTACACCGATGCCATGGGGTTATAAGGGATACGCGAAGCGCCTGTCAGACTCAAAATCAGAGCTATTGCATCGCATTTGTACATCACCGAGACGTCTGGGAACGCGGCGATATCGGTAACAGGGGTACATGGTCGCTTGCGTGTCGGCGCGGCCGCAGGCAGTGTCATCGTTGATGCGGTAGAAGTCAATAAATATCGCAACAATCTCAAGGCCAGGCAAGCTTGAAAACTCGCCCTACCCTGTGCAATACAAGGGCTATACAGGGTGAGGCTGAGCATTGCCCGCGATTATATTATAAAGACGTGGTCGGAGTAGAGAACACAATGACTGAAAAAGCCAACCCATGAATAAAGCTGTCAGCGACAATCTTGCTGGAAACCCGGGAGAAGGTGCTTAGCGTGCTTCATGGCCTTGGATCTAAGAAAAAAGGTGCTTACTTCGATCATATCGAAATGTCATGCGCCGCGTCGTGTTCCTTGTAGTCTTCCCGAGAATTGAGATTCGAATAGACGGAGAATCTGTGGATGGGCGGCACAGCAGCCTCCTGGCAGTTCAGTGCAGCATGCTGGCGAGGCGCAGCACTTGTACCGGCCCGGACATAACGTCAGGCCAAACACGAGCTCGACCGCGACTGCCGACACTCCGAGTCCGTACCATACTTCGTGTCGATTGTCAATGAAAACACAGCCAGAGACAAAGGCCTCACGTACGAAAGGCGTGGCGTTCTCGATCATTGCAGCCGATGCCGGTATGGAAAGAATCAGTAAGTAGGGATGGAATGGCATGTCCTGTTATGCACGCCGCTGCCAGTGGCAGTCTGAATCTCTCGCTGATCGACACTAAGTACGTGGTCACATGACATGCGCCACGAAGATCCTCCGTGGCACCATGACGTTGCAATTGACTACCCCCGCGAGCCCTAACGCTCACGAACCGACTTTCCTGAGGTATCATAGAACGGCCCCGTAGCTGCTTAGCTGCCTGTCCTACACTTCATAGAGCTCTATCTCATATACATACCAGGGAGTACGCAGGCGGAAATGCTTTCTCAAAGGGATTATCAGCCTTCAAGTCTCAAATACCGGCTGAGTGACATGAGGACACAACATTGTCAGTATCCAGGTTCATGATCTCCTCAGGTGTGTATTGCGGCTAAACGCGAATGCGGCATCTCATTCTTCGCATGTGTCACGTACCTCCTGGGCTATGTGATCCCGCCGGAGCTGGGAGACTACCACTAATCCGTCCTCTGGTTTAGGGACCATCGATTACTTCACGAAAAACTTCCATGTAAGTCCTTGTACACCGTCTACGGTAAAGAGAGAAAAAGTGGCAGAAGCGCGGTCATATTGGGCGTGCCGACACCTTTGCCGACTCTTAGCGGGGACAGGGAAAGTGAGCGTATATGCGTACCGGTTACGGGATCCCAGCCTTCCGTACTGCGCATATATGTAGATGATAGCATGTTAGGGGAGTGTGGAAATAGGGACTTACGACTGGAAACCGGGAGTGCCTGAGAAGTCACGAGAGAAGTCGGCAGGTAGCAAAACGATGGAATTGGTAGAAAAACGTACCGCATCCTTGGTTGCCACCTACAGTAATGTCGTGGAATGCAGATCTGAATTTCTCAGAATAGATCTCAACATAAAAGTCAGGCATGAAGAACCACTATAGCAGCTGTTTGGCGTACAACTGGGTTGATGAAGCCTTCGGAACTCGCTAATCAGACATTTGACACTTAGGGAAAGTAAGGCAGACTCACCGACTGGGCCCTTGCCATTGGCGATCCGAGCGTCGTTGATCAAGGTGATAATAGAGCCGACGACGGGTGAAGAAGCCGAAGTGCCGAAGACAAGCGCAAACTGCCCATCGATGCCTGCGTACGGTAAGGAGACCAGCCGTCCGAGCAATTAGAACACGTGCCGATCACGTAGTTTGCCCTGCGGAAGGAGGGTTATGTGCAAAGGAAAGTGGACGAGAAGTACGGCGTACCCATTCGCAGAGAGGTCCGGGATCGCACGAACCTATGATGACGTTAAAAAAGCAAAGTGATGAGGAATACCAGGAGGTAATGCCTTTCCGGAGTTGTTGAATTGTGCGGAGGTGAATGGAGGCGGATGGTTCTTGAGGAAGCTGGTAACGGCCGAAGCCTGATAACTCGGTAGCGGGAATATGTTTGAGAACCCGCCACCACTGAAGATGACCAGTTCGCACGCCGTTTCGGGGTCGGCGACAGTCTTGTTCTGGGGAACCATGGTCGCACCGACCGACGTAATGAAAGGGCATCCGCCTGGGAAGCTAGGATTGAACTTGTTGCCGTTAACGGTGGTAGGCTCGCTTCCTGCGAGGTTCTCGATGTTAGTCCCAAGCAGTACATGCGTATGAGCATGTACACAAAGAGAAAGAATGTAATGTACCATTGGGTAGAAGACAAGCACCGCCGAATCCTGCGACGCCATCGTCGCCTGAGCTGTAAAGCACAGTGGTACCCATCAATCCAAGTTTGGCGTATTCCTGACATTGGCGATTTGCAAACTTGGGCGTGACGGTGGCCTCATCTTGCCCATAAGAAACGGAAACCACATTTGGTGGCTTGATGATGCCGCAAGATTCGGGATCTGCCCCAGTTGAGTTTTCCCTCAAGTGTCCCATGCCCGTAAACAGCACTCACGATTGAACCCCCCGGGAAGTTTATCCGGGTAGATGCCATCCTGAGGGCGGTTTGAGAGCTCAGATCGGGAAATGTCAAAGTAGCCGCTGACCTGTGTCGGATCGTCACCGCCTTCGAAGGTGCAGAATGACTTGTCGACAGCATCAAGCCAGTTGTCAAATCCGGCACCTTCAACGAGATCACCCGTCTGCAGGAGCAAGATTGGTTGAGGATTGGTCAGGGACATCGCATACTCAAGATCGAGGTCGCTCTCTCCGTTAAAGTTGAAGCTCTGGTTCTGCGTCTGTGCGACGCCTACTCAGTCCTTAGCCCGTGAGGAATAGACTAGGTTTCAGAACGCTCACCCCCATCGATGCTTACGAGGACAGGGCGGTCACCAATTTGACCCGAAGAGAAGTTGCTGGAATTCCGTCGAAACAGAGCCACCAGAGAAGCTACCAACAATGTCTTACCTGAAGAACAGATCCAGGTCTCCCGCAAGGAACGCCTGAGGCGTGAACTCGACTATCACGTGGACCTATGAATAGACATTCTCAGTCTGGATGCAGACAAACTCACCGATCCCATATGAGTTCTTCTTGGTTGCCACCGGCTTGTAGTTGATAGAGTACAGAGCACGCAAGCAGTCAGGAACGATCTCCCGATCACAATTCGCAAGCGGATCGGACGAGCCAGTCGCGAGCTGGCCGTTTGTCTTGGGTCCGTTGTTGCTAGAAGGCTGGCCGAGGACAGATTCACGCTTGCGGAACTTGGGCGGCGCATCGGGCCCACGAGCACGGTGGTTGAAGTGCACGGTCGGCTTGATGATGTCGATGTGTTCGCTGACATAGTCCGGCACATGATACCGCTCGCAGCCTATGGAGTGTTGGGGCGGGAGGCGCGGGAAAAAGCTTGCGGATTCCCACTTACCGATCTGCTCGATCCCACTCGCATGCGAGTAAACATGATACTCCGCGCCAAGAAGCTCCTCGGCTTCCGCGACGGAGAGTTCGGTTTCCAGCCAACCTTTGTTTGGAGAAAGACGGACACGGTCACCAGTCAAGCCATACTCTGCCAGCCAAGCGGTCACGGCAGAAACCGTATCCTCGTGGGGAGCGAAGAAATTGACGACACGCTCCGCACTCCAGTGCTGGGCGTAGGTCGGCGAGTCCGGGTGAGAGACGGATAAGAGCATGTCTTCGACACGGTCCATGTTCTGCTGCTTGAGCCCTATGCGGAGGGGAAGAATCTTGTCCGCTTCCAGCCGACGTTCCCTCACCCACGATACAGGCTGCATGGCGCGACGTTCGTGCAGCACATGATCAGCGCGTTTGAATGTCCCAGCGGACGCGATAGCACACAGAACGAGAACCTGGATGAGCGACCGCATGACGAGCGAAGAGTCGGTTACCCTAGCCTCGACAACGACAGAGCGGGGTGAGGATCAAAAGTTATGATCAGCTGGAGGTTATATACCCCCTGTCGATTCCATCAGGTATCTGGGATGCTCTTCTTATCATCGCGCTCTCATGCAACTTCCCCGGCGAGAGTGCTCTGCTCACAGGGTGCCAGAGCTCAGAGAGGCGGTCACCAAGTTATAATTGGATTTAAAGAGTGAAACCCACGCGATGCACGCGCTGCGATCTTGTCGATGCGGGATAGAAATGGCGTCGTCTCGCGTGACGCATGAGTAGCGTTGGGTACGGAGGTTCAGCCACATTGTCGCGTGAACGGCGATATAGAATGCTGCTACAGGCCTGATAGACGGTAAGTCGAAAACATCAAAAGCGTGATCAGTGCTCGCTAGCAACAGGCAAAATCACTCAGGGCACTGCTATTGCGATGTAGCACGGCAAAAGTCAAGCAAAGAATTTACGAAGACGGGGCGAAGAGACGTACGTCTAGCTCATACAGCACTTGATGGAGTACCTGGTACTCCTCTGGTCAGGAACTTCCAGATCCAGCGCAGCTTTCCCTGATAGAAAGGCGCTGGGAACTAGGTACAAGGGAGAAGTGTCCAGTCGGCATGAGTCTGCCCAATATAGCTTTACGTCGACTATGCGTGGGGGCGGACAAGGACGAGAAATAGAAGAGCTTGACTGCGGCCCTCTAGAGCGACACTGGCATGTTCCCGCACGTAGCGACTCTTTTGGAGAAGTATCGGTGCTTCAAGCAAAAACACTTGGCAGTGTATACGTGCGGGAAGACGTTTCTACGATTCGGGCGCAATGGGGGAATGGTAGATATAAGCGACGGACAAGTACAGTCAGGGCGTCAGTGACGTGCAAGAAAGCACTGGGCGAAGTTGATTGGTAATTCCATACGCCTATAAAAGCGCGGTCGTACCACAGTTGGTCCTGTGGCGGGCCATGGCAATGAAAATCCAAGGAGGTTTACCGGAGGAGGAGCAAAGTAATGACAGAGGTAATGTCTCGAAGGGAAACCAGACTGTGCGTATCGACGCCACGTGCTGCCAAGCTATCTCGTCCCACGGTTAGGTCATTCGTCCATGCCTCGAGGCCGACGTGATGACCTACGCTGACCAGACTTTAACATGCTTCAATGTCAGTCAACGGGATGGATAGTATCTTCGCCATCGCACTAGGCTTGGGCCTGCGTCTTATCCTCAGCGTCGTCTCCAACCACAACCCACGAGTCGCCGGTACCCTCGTCGGTCTCTGGGAGGGCGCTGTCCTGTATCACTTTATCGACAAATTTCCTCGATCCCCTGATCCATATGTCGGCCTTGCAGTCCGTCTTTTCGTCGACTTTCTCGTCACGACCAGCTTTGCGCGGCTGCTCATCATTATCCTCTGGACGTTCCTCGGTGTAGTCATCGCGGACATTACCCCGCCGTTCTGGTATGACCGCCATCTTCGCCGTTTTGTGCGTAGGACTCGCCGCTACATCTACAACATCGACTGGTCGTCGGTGTCGTTGCCACCCTTCCCATCCTTCTCACTCCCATGGAATTCCCTGTCCTCTCTTCCGTCTCGTGTTCGCTTCTTCCACATCCCGCCCAGGACACGTTTTAACCCAGATCCTCAACCCGCGCCCATCGCACCCGCTGTCATTTCCCACACCGCGCTCGCTCCACCGTTCGTACCCACATCCGCTCGTCGGCGAAGTGAACCCAATGGCCACCCGACCTTTGCATCAGAGACGTCAACCACCGAGTCCGAGATGATCGCCCCGACCCGTACGCCTCTGCCCGCCGCCAGCCTCCCGAGTGCCATGCGTCGCACTGGCTCCTCCAAATCATCTTCTTCCGTGTCCTTTGATCTCGAAGAAGAGCGTTCCCTACACCGCAACCCGCCGATGCCCGCCCTCGACGAGCCCGCACCCCCATCCTTACGCCCGCCGACGATTTCGCCCATCAGCATTCCCATGCCGATGCCCCCACCGACTATATCTCCCATCAGCATCCCCACGTCGATGCCCCCGCCCATGACCATCGGCACTGCCGTGCCGTTCGCTCTGCCCATGATGATGCCTGAGCCCTCCATACCCTTGCTGTCCGTTGACAAGCTGCCAGGGCTCCCGCCTATCGGCGCTCCCGACGAACCCCCGCCTCCCTTCTCACAGGTCGACCCGCTCCCGCACGCGCGCGTGCGACCCCCGCGCGACGAGAAGGCCGTGCTGGATCGCACGAGCGTTATTTCGGGCGGCACGCGTGACTCGATCATTGGGCGCGCGGATATTTTGCGGCAAGAGGCGCTCGCGGAGGAAAGAGAGCGTGACAGGCTTAAGGTGGAGCGGCAGCGCGCGCTTGAGGAACGGAGGTATACGGAGGCAGTGAAGTTGAAGGTCGAGGAGCAGGAAGCGCATGAACGTTCGGTCAACCTACACCGCCGAGCGGCCGATCGTTACTTCAAAGGTTCGCCTCCCACCACTTTCTCTCACCGTTGCCGACTGCTAAGCTAGTGTCGTGTATTACCCGCAGCGCACAACCTCGACCCTGAACCACACACAATCGACATTCACCGTCTCCGCGTGCGCGAGGCGCTCCGGCAGACGGAGATCGCGATCCGCGACACACTTATTGCCGGTGGAACCCAGCTCCGTGTCATAGTCGGGCGCGGAAACCATTCGCAGAACAAGTTGCCCGCACTTAAGCTAGCACTCATGGCGGAGATGCAATCGTGCGTCGCTCTGTTGTCTGTCAGATCTCCTGTATTGATGGACTACCAACCTATAGCCACCATCTCAACGCGGATGTTGACCCGTCTAACCCTGGCGTGCTCGTTGTCAGTCTACCGTTCGCTTGATATTCGAGTTCGAACCGTGTCCTGTTTCATTTGCCGCCCAAACGTCCCTACCTTGTTGCCCACACAGTCCACAAATGTTTGCTTTTACCCAGCCTCTATTCCGCTCTACGTAATGTTGTCTGTTGTATTCTTATTTGTGTATACATCTATTCTTTTTTCGGAACGGCAGCTCTCGGGACGATTATGTTGTTTCGTGGGCTATACCCCCATTGTCCAACTATTCACTTCGCCGCAATGGGGATCCGCACTGTTTATACGCGCTGTAGGCGTTATTTTGGGATTGAAAATGTGCGGTAAGATAAGTCTAGGTCCACCGGTGTTCGGGCCGGCCTTTTCATAGATAGCTTGCTAAAGCCGGCTGTTTTCATCTATTGTCGTTTGCATTGAAGTGTGAAAATCGCGCGATTTTTGCGAGTGTTTGGTTGTATTTGCCCGCAGGCACAGCGTGACGCAGGTGACTGCC